>APFE031737429.1:22745-40843 GCA_000404065.3 Pinus taeda
GCCAGTACAACATTCGTCCCTACCACAGAACGCAACGTAGCCCAGATGAGTAGACAAATTGTAGATTTGCAAAACAGGTTATACGCATCCGAGCAAAGGGCCAGTGTAGCATAACAAGGGAAGAGGAGCTTGGAGGAGGAAATCGCGACACTCCACTTGCTACATACAGGGTCAACTGATTTCCAAACAGTAGTCGCATTAGAAATGGAGATCCTGGGAGAGACTATGGCTGTAGTTTATGAGGAGATGGAAAAACTAGACCACACTATAGCTCCCATAGTGGCTAGTCAGACTCACTCAAAGGAAAGGGTTTCCATGCTCAATGAGGCCATCACCGCCCTAGATAAAATACATGAATGGTATGAAAGGTACCCCGAAGCTCCAACAGTAGTCCCTAGGAAAGATTGGATTTCTATGCAGAATACCAGAGTCCAACTTCGTATCAAAATGCAGTCGAAAGAAAAATTGGTCAAAGATGCAGAAAGGGTGTTGGCTTCCTACAGGCAATTGTTCAGCAGTCTTGAGTCAGTGATCCAACTACATGGGTCCCCTTCTATAGAAGAAATTGGATAGGTCAGAAATCAAGAGGAGATCAACAATGAGGTGCAGACATTCGTAGAAATGTATAGACGAGTTGCCCACACAGGAGATATTTCGGTCTCAGCACAAAATATCAAGTGTTACATTGTGGAACCAGTGAGGCTCTACACCAAGTTGGGTACCCTGAATAATCATATATGTGTCAAGTGAAATACTCTCATCCTGGATGCATTGGAATGCCTACACCAACATGATGAAGACCAGCCACCAATCTCTCCCATTGTGGCAAAATACAACATATGGCGCACTTACCTGACCGAAAAGCTTGGGCTCAACATTTCGGAACTCGCCATCTACAGCTTAGTCAACTAGGATGATAGCCATTTCCTTTTTCTTTTGTGTGTGTACTATGATAGCACAGAATACTCTATGAACACGAAAGGTCACATAGAATGCTAAGAGTCATGTGGTTGCCGAAAGGTCACTAGGAATTCCAAGAGTTAAGAGTATACCAAAGGTCTCTCTCATCCTATAAATGTAACTTCACGTCTCATTTGAAAGGATTTTTTGAGCGAGGTACTTTTGGATAGTAATAGACACAGTGCTTAAGAGAAGTGTGGTTCTTCTAGTCAATACAAGAGTTAATTGTACGTTTTCACTATTGAATGCTTCAAATATCTGTGTTGGTGTTAGTGTCAGTCTTTCCAGCCTTCCTCCAGTGATCAAATATGCTCTTACAAAGTGGTCTCAGAGTGTCAAGGTCAAATTTTGTCATTTCAAAGAGTCTTCAAGCAAAATTTGGTCACTAGGCTTTAGGTCTAGGGTTTGCTTTCACTCCTTCTAAAGTTGTTCAAATGTCGTTCCATGTCATCATTCAGCTGAGTCTATCATCATTCATATGGTTTTTATCATCATGTCAAGTTCCATTGGCTCATTTTACAACTTATTCATGCTTCAGTTGTGCCTTGGTAAGGTCCATTTCCCTCTCTTAGGGTTTTGGAGGTAATTTCTCTTGGATGGTCAAATCATTAGCAAAACTTGTATCCAGATGTTCATACACCTTCCCCTATCCTTCATGTACCTTATTAAACACTTCCCATCCCTTAGATCCGCCAAATTCCTCATTTTCGCGCAAACCCTAGTTTCTTGCTACAACCTGGCAATTTTCTAGGTTGGGCCTGTGTTTTTCCCTTTTGGACCCCTTCCCCTCACTCAATGTCTGAGGTTCCACCTTCCTCTACTTCCTAACATCCCTCCCTACTCCCAAAAATTTTCTCAAGAATTTAGAAGCCCCCTATCCCCTTCATTTCGCTTCATTTCGACAAAATCCCTTGTTCCACACATCGGGATAAGTTTCACTCAAAAGATGTTTCAGAGCCATAAAAGATTAATTTTGGAAAACTGAGAGAGTTTTTTGTCCACAACATGCCAAATAAGAAAAACGTCCTTCACTTTTTACACAGGTGTCATGGATTTAGAGAAATGTCAAAAATATCGTTGCCTCAGGAGAATCGAATGCACCTCTGGAGTGACCATGGGAAAATCAAATTTTCTCCTAACTTGGTTGGTCAAATGAATTTCATGATGCATCAAATGATAACTAGACATAAATATCTTTCCCATGACCTATCATGAGCTCAATTGGGAGTTGAGGAAGGTATTCAATAGTTGACTGCAACAGCACTCTGCCCTTAGGCAGCCTCATTTGGCACATTTTGACCAGTCTTGGGAGATTTGATTTTTGACAAGGCAAATGAGCTCCAAATTGAAAAATTATAGTTGTGTTGGAAATTAGACTCAAATAAATTTCCAACGCGCTATCCTGCGCCCGATTTTGACACCGGAAAGGCCTCCAAATGCCTCCTGGAAAATAAACTATGTAGCTGGGTGCGTGCTATGCATCAGGGTGGGCGCGCTACGCATCAGCGCAATTTTCTCAGTGTAATTTTGTTCACGCGCTATGTGTCAGAGGGGTGCTACGTGTTGGGAAAGGTGTGCCATGCATTGGTTTTTTTGCCTAATAAACTCCCAGCAAGCTACCAAATCCTCTTTTCTCTCAAACAAATTTCAGGTGGGCCTCTCCTCCATGGCTAGTTTTGGTTTTGCAAGATGAATGAGAAATTAATATGTTAAAATGCCATGAAAATGAGAAGTCAAAACCTTACATCGTTGTGGAAGATTTAAATACTTAATGATGCTAGGGTTTCAAAATATTTTGCTGTCCAAGGTTGCCCATTTTTGATCCCTCTTTTCCCTCATCTTCATCAACATTCTCCTTCAAATTTTCCCATAAAATTTTATAATCTTCCTCTCTAAAATCCTTAAAACCTACTAAATTCCCAAACCCTACTTCCACCTTAAAGTTCCACAATATTATCTCTCGCGAATTCTTCACGGTGACACAGCCACCCCCTAAGATTGTCCATGATGAGGGAGGGCCTTCACATCAGTTTCACATTCCAGAGCCCAAGCATGTTAGCACTCCAGCATGTGTTACATATCAGAGAGGCCGCAAGGCCTTATTTGCATCTGCACGACGAGTATTATCTCCACACCAGGTGGAAGGGGTCTCGCCTTCTTTGTCAGCACAACGAGTGTTATCTCCACATCAGGTGGAAGGGGCCTCGCTTTCGACAGCAGCACAGGTACAGGAGAGAGGCAAGTAGCCCATGATTGATGAGGGGCCATCAGGTGATCCGGACATAGACATTATTGACCTTGACATCAATCCTCCTAGCTCGGAGCTAAAGGAGATCATTCAGCAACAAAAGGCTGAAAATAACTTATTGCAACAGAAGTTGGAAATGGCAAACTGGACAATCACATACTTACAGCAGCGCAACAAGCAGTTAGAGGATGAACACACTCTTGATGAGTTGCAGAGGATTCGAGAAGACCGGAACATGGCTCGCAAGAGACCCGGTGATTTGACACCTATTGAGCAAGGGTCTATGCTCATTCGAGTGAACATGCATTTAGAAAAGTTGATATCCAAGGCAGACAGGGACAAAGATATGCTCCGCCACATGAAGAATCGTTATTGGGCCCACATGCATGTGTCCAAAGAAAAAATGAAGGTACTCAAAGACGATTGGCCAAGGCACTAAAATGGAGGAAAAGGCCCGATTCACTTCAAATAGCCACCTTGAAGGAGCATGGTGCTCAATGACACACCCCCAGCTCAAAATTCAGAAAATTTGGAGCAATTTTGGTCAATTTTGAATTTTTTTTGTTAAAAATAGGTTTTTGCCCTCAACGCGTAGCGCGCCGCGTGCTACCCTTAAGTTGGGGAGGTCCATTTCACGAAAACTCCGCACTTTTGGATTTTTCATGACAAAATACACTTGCTTAGCCACTTCCAAGACATTTCATGGAGATTTGAGCTCCCAAAAGGTTAAAAAAACAAGCAAAAAATGACCTTCTGTCACTTTTTGGACACACAGAAAGCAGTCTTGGGAGATTGCAATTTTGGAGGGGCAAATGGCCACCAAATTGAGAAAGTCCACTTGATCTGGAGAGTATACATCTAGACCTTTCCATAAAGCTCACTTTGGCCTCATTTGGATGCTGGGAAGTGCCTCAAACGTGGCCTGAAAGGTGCACTATGCATTGAGAAATGGCGTGCTACGCGTTGGGAAAATTTGCGAGTTTTGCACCTTCAGCTTAGGAAAACGCAACATTGACTAGTTTTGACTTTTTGGTGGGATTTTTCATCCTCTTTGATGTAATTGATGTAATTTCATGTTGACATGACACCTTTTTACCTATTCTAGAAGATTCATTCATAAAATGGCAAAAAATTAATGAATGAATTGGTTTCCTAGCTTATAGAGGCAAGTTGTTTTGATTGCCTAGATTGTAGTACTCAGTTTAGAATTGGTTGAAACAGCTCCTAGGATGATGAGCTCGACCCCTAGAGGCAAGGAAATGTGTTAGCTTGCCTATATTATGTACTTTCTTATTCATTTTCATGGTTGGACTCTTGGGATAGTTTGAGACTATATTGTACATATTTTACCAACATTTTTGGCGAAGGAAGACCAGGGTTTTGCAGCACTACTTGGGATCCATGTGGCTTTATGTCTTGATGGTGTTTTTCTCTCAGTATTTGTAAGTTTTGTATGTGAATCATTATCTCTATTAAATCTTCTCTTATTAAGCAAATGAAGTGTTAAGGTAGAATCCATGAAATTGTTATGCTCTGCCTTTAAATTTGTTTAATATTCTATGTTTTCTTCAGTTTAAGGAGAATCCTTGAGACCTCTTACTCTCCTTAGCCTCTCACCAGTCTGATCTATCCATATCACCTACTTTAAGGCATCAAAACAATTGCCTATCTTGCCCCAAGTGGACCTCTGCAAAAAACTGTGCCTCATCCCCGCACCCAAAATTGCCTTTCCCTTGATTTCAACAAAATCATAAAAAATAAATCCTAAACTCTTTGTACTTAATATCTAGCCTAAAATAAGTCATCAATTCGGTCATATCGAGCCCTTTTTATTACCTTTTGCCGAGTTTGACCCAGAGAGAGCCCTCTCCTGTCCTCGTAGGGCTAGCTACGAGACTGAGCGTGGTTTGATGTGGCCTTGAGTCTTGCCTTATTTCAGCCTAAGGCAGATTTGAGCGCTAACATAGTGGTGACCATACTGGGGAGGAACTGGTTTGCTTGTGAGTGTTATTTTATTTATAGCTGCAGACGGAGTCTGAAGTCACGCCAGGTAGCCTTCGAACTGCACATTGCTTTGCGAGTGCATAGTAGATAAATGCGGCTTCAGTCGATCTCCGGTCTAGCTTGTAATCGTAACACTTAACTTATAAATTGTCCCAGTACATGTATTGAGTTCAGATCTAATTGTTGATGGTGGACAACGATCAAACATTGTCAAGGCTGAAATCATTCACCTGGCGACTCTAAATCATTTTCGAGATCAGATCCAAAGACTCCACTGGAGGATGATCCCGACCAGCAAAAACATGAAAGGACCACATGGACAAATCAGGTATTCAAGTTGGAATTTCATACAAGACATTTTGTTCTTTGTCATAAATTATTTCTTCTCTTTTCCCAAGAATGTCAAGAAGGCTTTGCAAAGTAACTGTATCTGAGAAGAGATCCTTGGCCTGCAGTTGATTCTTTCCTGAGATTGTGAATACAAGTTTGCATACCTTTGAGCTTGATCAAGACCTTTTTCTTAAATTTTGTGATGACCGTCTTCAAATTGTGAAACTCAGAGACCAAGACTGCTTCTACCTGTGTACATACCCCTACACTTGTAAATTCAGATCGGTATAAACCTCTTGTTTACTATGTTCTTCCGCTTTCCCAAAAACTATGATCTATACTTGCGAGGTTTGATGTGAATGTAAGAATGTCAACGCTGAGCAACATGTGCAGAATTTTGAGTCTTTTCTAGACCTTTTTGAAGTTGATAGCGAAGATGTTAGTATAAGGCTTTTTGCTCTTTCTTTGCAAGCCAAAGTCAAGAGTTGGTTCAAAACCTTGTCTGATGCAAGCATTTCAGATTTCCAGTAGTTTGTCAAATTTTTTCTCAACAGGTGGATGATCGGGCAGAACCTTTTCTTGATTATAGAAGAGTATAACCAGCTGAAAATATTGCCAGGGGAGACAGTACAACAGTTTTCGGCCAGATTTAACCAAGTTTATTATTCAATTCCAGTTGAGATAAGGCCTACTCCTAGATCTGCTCTCTTGCACTATCCGGGTGCCTTTGATCTGGAGATGGAGTTTCAGCTGAGAGAAAGGGATATTGCAACGCTTCATGATATTCAAAATAATGCAGTAAATGTAGAGGCACATCTATTGATCCGACAGGCAAGGTTGAAAGAAGAAGAGATGAAAAACATAGATCCGGTCGAATCAACATCTTTAGAGGTGAAACTTGACATTTTGGTAAGTGCAGTGGAAAAGATGATGGACAAGATCAACGCAAGGAATGATTATGATGTTCAAGCTCATGGCTCGCTGATTGAAAAAGAACAAGTTGCTGCTCCAAAACATTTTGTTTCTTATCCTAGTTGTCATAGATCTGATAATGATTGTTTTGTAGATCACCTTGGCGAAGAAAGAACTGTTGATATGACCTGCATGCTTGATGATATGTTTTATACCGATGATTTTCCTCAGTTTGGTCAGCATGATGATGATTATGTTCTCCAAACAGAAGCTTCTATTGCAGACGAACAAGCAGCTAGTTTGGGGGAGGAAGAAGTTCATTTTCAGCAGCTTGAATACAATGTTTAGCCATCACATATCAGCTATGACAATGATGAGGAAAGTGCATCAAAGTTTGAAGTAAGTGAAGGATATTTGCCTTTTTGTTTTGATTCGCTTCAGTTCATCAGAGATAACTACCATGCAATCAGAAATCAAATGTCAACAAGTCTTGATTTGAATCATATTGAGAGAAATGAAAATTTTGTTCAAGACTTCTCATATTCAGATTTGCAACCCCCGAAAGCCATTGATTGTCAAGTTGCAGCTGAAGACTTGGAAGTGGACACACATGATTTAATGATTCAAGGTGACTCCGTACCATTCTGTTTTGAATCATTTCAGTTTTTGAAGGGTAGATTGCATAGTAAATCTTCAAATGAACAGCCTATAACAAATCAGCAATCTCTCAGTGTTAATGTTGAGGATGAGACATATAACAAAATTCCTGAACAACCTGTAGCATCAGATCTGCAACCACCAAATGAAATTGAAGGGCAGATTACAGATGAAGCTGTGGAAGACGAAATACATGATTTGATGATGCAGGAAGATTTTATACCCTTTTGTTTCGAAGCATTTCAGTTTATAAGGCAGAATCTTCGTAAAATCTCTCAAGAAAAAAATGAGCAGCATGTAGGCAATCATGTAATCACATTGGAACCAATAGGAAATGGTTTGCAGCAGTCTTTTCAAGTCTTTCATGATCCAATAGCTGATGTTTTGGATGAGGTTTGCAGTCAACGTCTTTCTCCATTAACTACATGTGAGCTTGAAACATGTGTTGATATGAATTTTATCCGGCAGCCGGTTACTTTGTCATTTTCAGCAAAGGTCTTGTCACAAGGCTCAGATCAAAGTTTGCATTCATGGTATGAGGAAAAGAGAAGTAATCCATTGGATGAGCTAAGTTCCAGTGTGCTTGAATTTCATGATCCTTATGCAGTGTTTTTGGAGGCGGATAGAGGATCCATATCATTCAACAGATCTGTTTCCAAGTTGTCATGGGAGTTGCCTTTCTCTCTTGTTGTTCATAAGTGAGCACTTGTGGAAAATTCGAACAGCAAATGGAATACTTACTTGGTTGCACTAGTTGTTTCATTTCACTTGATCAGGTGATGAATGAAACTGTTAGAGGAGGTTTTGATGAATAAGCTCCACTTTGAGCATCATTTCCAGTTTGTCAGTTGTGTTTAAGTATCGAGTCAGTTCTTAGTTGAGTGAGAGTCAATTTGTGTCGTCAAGTCATCCGTTTTCAGTCATGCATTTCAGTTTGAGTTTTTGACTCCATTGCCCAATGGATAATGCGTTGGTCTACTCTCCCAAAGATCTGTCGTTCTTGGCACCTCCAAGGAGCTACCATCCCCATTGGAGCCAATGTTAGTGTCAGTCTTTCCAGCCTTCCTCTAGTGATCAAATATGCTCTTACAAAGTGGTCTCAGAGTGTCAAGATCAAATTTTGTCATTTCAAAGAGTCTTCAAGCAAAATTTGGTCACTAGGCTATAGGTCTAGGGTTTGCTTTCACTCCTAAAGTTGTCCAAATGTCGGTCCATGTCATCATTCATCTGAGTCTATCATCATTCATATGGTTGTTATCATCATGTCAAGTTCCATTGGCTCATTTTACAGCTTATTCATGCTTCAGTTGTGCCTTGGTAAGGTCCATTTCCTTCTCTTAGGGTTTTGGAGGTAATTTCTCTTGGATGGTCAAATCATTAGCAGAACTTGTATCCAGATGTTCATACACCTTCCCCTATCCTTCATGTACCTTATTAAACACTTCCCATCCCTTAGATCCGCCAAATTCCTCATTTCCGCGCAAACCCTAGTTTCTTGCTACAACTTGGCAATTTTCTAGGTTGGGCCTATGTTTTGCCCTTTTGGACCCCTTCCCCTCACTCAATGTCTGATATTCCACTTTCCTTTGCTTCCTAACATCCCTCCCTACTCCCAAAAATTTTCTCAAGAATTTAGAAGCCCCCTATCCCCTTCATTTCGCTTCATTTCGACAAAATCCCTTGTTCCACACATCGATATAAGTTTCACTCAAAATATGTTTCAGAGCAATAAAAGATGAATTTTGGAACCCTGAGAGAGGTTTTTGTCCAAAATATGCCAAAGACGAGAAACCTCCTTCACTGTTTACACAGGTATCATGGTTTTAGAGACATGTCAAAAATATCGTTGCCTTAAGAGAATCGAATGCACCTCTGGAGTGACCTTGGGAAAATCAAATTTTCTCCTAGCTGGGTTGGTCAAATGAATTTCTTGATGAGTCAAATTATAACTAGACATAACTATCTTTCCAATGAGCTATCATGAGCTCAATTTGGAGTTGAGGAAGGCATTCAAAGGTGGAATGTAATAGCACTCTGCCTTGAGGCAGCCTCATTTGGCACATTTTGACCAGTCTTGGGAGATTTGATTTTTGACAAGGAAAATGAACTCCAAATTGAAACATTATAGTTGTGTTGGAAATTATATTCAAAGACATTTCCAATGAGATATTATGCGCCTAATTTTGACACCCGGAAGGCCTCCAAAAGCCTCTTGCAAAATGCACCATGTAGCTGGGTGCACGCTACGCATCAGGGTGGGCGCGCTACGCATCAGCGCGATTTTCTCAGTGTAATTTTATTCACATGCTACACGTCAGAGGGGCGCTACGCATTGGGCAAGGTGCTCTACGTGTTGGGTTTTTTGCCCAATAAACTGCCAGCAAGCTACCAAATCCTCTTTTCTCTCAAGCAAATTTCAGGTAGGCCTCTCCTCCATGGCTAGTTTTGGTTTTGCAAGATGAATGAGAAATTAATATGTTAAAATGCCATGAAAATGAGAAGTAAAAATTTTACATCGCTGTGGAAGATTTAAGGACTTAATGGTGCTAGGGTTTCAAAATATTTTGCTGTCCAAGGTTGCCCATTTTTGATCCCTCTTTTCCCTCATCTTCATCAACATTCTCCTTCAAATTTTCCCATAAAATTTTATAATCTTCCTCTCTAAAATCCTTAAAACCTACTAAATTCCCAAACCCTACTTCCACCTTAAAGTTCCACAATATTATCTCTCGTGACTTCTTCACGGTGCCATAACCACCTCCTGAGATTGTCCATGATGAGGGAAGGCCTTCACATCAGTTTCACATTCTAGAGCCCGACCATGTCAGCACTCCAGCATGTGTTACATATCAGAGAGGCCACAAGGCCTTATTTGCATCTGCACGGCGAGTATTATCTCCACACCAGGTCGAAGGGATCTTGCCTTCTTCGTCAGCACAATGAGTGTTATCTCCACATCAGGTGGAAGGGGCCTCGCTTTCGACAGCAGCACAGGTATAGGAGAGAGGCAAGCAGCCCATGATTGATGAGGGGCCATTAGGTGATCCAGACATAGATATCATTGACCTTGACATCAGTCCTCCTAGCTCAGAGCTAAAGGAGATCATTCAGCAACAAAAGGCTGAAAATCACTTATTGCAGCAAAAGTTGGAAATGGAAAATTGGACAATCACATACTTAGAGCAGCGCAAAAAGCAGTTAGAGGATGAACACACTCTTGATGAGTTGCGGAGGATCCGAGAAGACCGGAACTTGGCTCGCAAGAGACCCGGTGATTTGACACCTATTGAGCAAGGGTCTATGCTCATTTGGGTGAACACTCATTTAGAAAAGTTGATAGCCAAGGAAAACATGGACAAAGATATGCTCCGCCACATGAAGAATCATTATTGGGCCCGCATGCATGTGTGCAAAGCAAAAATGAAGGTACTCAAAGACGATTGGCCAAGGCACTAAAACGGAGGAAAAGGCCCGTTTCACTTCAAATTTTGGCTGAAGCCACCTTGAAGGAGCATGGTGCTCAATGATACACCCCCAGCTCAAAATTCAGAAAATTTGGAGCAATTTTGGTCAATTTTGAATTTTTTTTGTTAAATACAGGTTTTTACCCTCAACGCGTAGCATTCCGTGCGATACCCTTAAGTTGGGGAGGTCCATTTCACGAAAACTATGCATTTTTGGATTTTCCATGACAAAATACACTTGCTCAACCACTTCCAAGACATTTCATGGAGATTTGAGCTCCCAAAAGGTTAAAAAACAAGCAAAAAATGACCTTCTGTCACTTTTTGGACACACAGAAAGCAGTCTTGGGAGATTGAAATTTTGGAGGGGCAAATGGCCACCAAATTGCGAAATTCCACTTGGACTGGAGATTAGACATCCAGACCTTTCCAACAAGCCCACTTGTGCCTCATTTGGATGCTGGGAAGTGCCTCAAAAGTGGTCTGAAAGGTGTGCTACGCGTTGAGAAATGGCGCACTACGCGTTGGGAAAATTTGCCAGTTTTGCACCTTCAGCTCAGGAAAACGCAACATTGATTAGTTTTGACTTTTTGGTGGGATTTTTCATCCTCTTTGATGTAATTGATGTAATTTCATGTTTACATGACACTTTTTTACCTATTCTAGAAGATTCATTCATAAAATGGCAAAAGATTAATGAATGAATTGGTTTCCTAGCTTATAGAGGCAAGTTGTTTTGATTTCCTAGATTGTAGTACTCAGTTTAGAATTGGTTGAAACAGCTCCTAGGATGATGAGCTCGACCCCTAGAGGCAAGGAAATGTGTTAGCTTGCCTATATTATGTATTTTCTTAGAAATTTTCATGGTTGGACTCTTGGGATAGTTTGAGACTATATTGTACATATTTTACCAGCATTTTTGGCAAAGGAAGACCAAGGTTTTGCAGCACTACTTGGGATCCATGTGGCTTTATGTCTTGATAGTGTTTTTCTCTCAGTATTTGTAAGTTGTGTATGTGAATCATTATCTCTATTGAATCTTCTCTTATTAAGCAAATGAAGTGCTAAGGTAGAATCCATGAAATTGCTATGCTCTGCCTTTAAATTTGTTTAATATTCTATGTTTTCTTCAGTTTAAGGAGAATCCTTGAGACCTCTTGCTATCCTTAGCCTCTCACCATTCTGATCTATCCATCTCACCTAATTTAAGGCATCAAAACAATTGCCTATCTTACCCCAAGTGGACCTCTGCAAAAAACTATGCCTCATCCCCGCACCCAAAATTGCCTTTCCCTTGATTTCAACAAAATCATAAAAAATCAATCCTAAACTCTTTGTATTTAATACCTAGCCTAAAATTAGTCATCAATTCGGTCATCTCGAGCCTTCTTGATTACCTTTTTCCGAGTTTGACCTGGAGAGAGCCCTCTCCTATCCTCGTAGGGCTAGCTACGAGTTTGAGCATGGTTTGATGTGGCCTTGAGTCTTGCCTTATTTCAGCCTAAGCCAGATTTGAGCGCTAACACATCACAGACAAAATACAAAAAAATAATAATGGTTTAGATGTGAAAACCAGACTCTGGCACACTCTAACCCAGAATTCTTACTTGAAAACCAATCCTTTGGCTGGTAAGAATTCCTTGTTCTGTTGTTTACTATTTGGTTCATCGCCTCAATAATGACTTGAGGACAAGTCAAAGCTTTAGTGGGGGAGAAGCATCAACATTTTGTTTTCCTTACCTCATCCCCTGATTTGTAAATATTCAAAGAATTTTTTTTCAGTACTTCAGTATTTCAATAAAGGAGTTGTTTTTGTTTTTGTTCTAATCAGAGGGACCTGTTCAAGCAATATGCAGTGGGACCTGTTCAGAAGACTATGTTACCAATACCAATAGTAGAGGGACCTGTTCAACAAATATCAAAGGGACCTATTAAAGACTACATTCAAGATACATGAGGCTACTTCAACAAAGTTTTAACAGAGTTTTCAAACGTTGCTTATCATCAAGGCTACATCAACACCAAGGATCAAGGAAGCTGCATAAACATAGTTCTTCAGATTTCAAAGAAGCTGCACAAACATACTTCTTCAGATTTCAGAGGGACTTGTTGTATCCAATTTCATCTCAAAAGGGACCTATTATGGACAATGAAGATTAGTCATATTTGGACAATGAAGATCAATCCTACCTGTGCATGCCAACTCAACTTTTGGTCAACCAACAAGTGTAATGTATTGTTGTAATTTTTATTTTTAAAATTTAAAATTCTTGAATTATTTTAGTGTTAAATATGATGATTATGGTTTCTTGTTATCAATTTAAAAAAAAAACCCTATACCCATCACCCTTGTAACATTCCTAACTACTCAACTCTGCTATCATTTCCCATCACACTTTAGCCTATTGCCATATTCCTACTACGATTTTCAAATATTTTCCTACACCACTCATCAAACCTTCTCATTTTTGAATCGGCCATCAAACCTTCTAATGGATCCATCATTTTTCCAATCGGCCAAGTACCAACAAGTAATGGACAAGTGCTGAATCATTGGAGAGACAAGTGTTAAATGATTTCATTCAATTTTTTTTAATATTGGAGCTGTAAAACAATTGTTTGACCCAAGTCGACTCATGCAACATATATCCGTTATGATCACTCCAGCACTCTATATGGTGTTCTCATCATTGTACCTATGCAAACCACTACAGCTCCTCTGTCTTTATAATGTGAATGCGCTTCCAACTCTCCATTATCATTATAGTAGTTGGGGAAAGGTTAGATTGTTAAGTTTCACTTCATAAAACTCTCAGTTCGTAAAGTGTGTTACCATATTAGTGATTCAAACTCTGATTTTTCAAAGAAGGTCGAGACAGCAGGCGCTACAAAGTGAGAGCATAGCAAATAGGCTTACCACGAGGTTCTACCTCTGCCCATAATTCGAGGACGTTAATTAGGTCGCTGCCCAAGCAATTAAAGAAGGAGACCCCGAGAACAGAGGGCGCTACCAGGTCGGTTAAGTGGAGCGCAGAAAAGAGGTAACAAATTGAGACACCCTTATTGAATTGCTAAGCATAAACAAAAGGGCTAGAACAAGAATTTCCTTTTCAAAATGACCAATAGAGTAGAGCCTGAAACATTTGATAGTTCAAAATATCATGATGACTGTATTACGATTTTAAGGGAAAAGCAATGGTTATCTTTTCTAGAGAAATTTAATGGGAACAATGAAGAACTGACCAAGCAGTTTGCATTCACATTCAATGGAGAGAAAGCATTAATAGGAAACTTATCTTTTAGAATTTCAGAGGATACCATAGCACAAACATTGGGAATCAGTCCAGAAGGGGAAAAATATTTCAAAACAAAACAATTTAAGGAAAAATCATGCACTCAATTTATGTCTAGGTCAAGGGTTTCCTCTGTGAACTGGAAAAAGGGTGTTCCTAGAAGCTGGCTAATGCACCCATGGGATGAAATGGTATACATTATTCAGAAATTTGTTACATGTGAAGGTCGTTACGACATAGTATACCTATATCACATCAAACTCCTGTTGCACTTAAAAGGGCAATGCACCATCATTCTGCCCTATTTCCTCTTACAGAGTTTGACTAAAATGTCAAAAACTACTCAGAAAAAAAGGGTAATGAAGATAAAAGTTTGTATCATTTTGGGTTGATTAAAATTCTAATTGAATTTGAGTTGCAAAGGAGGGGAAAAAAATGGAAATAAATTTTGATTGCTAATCAAATTGAAGATGGAGAAGATGAACAGGAACAACAAGAGCACACAGAGTTTATGCTTGATATTGATGAGGAAATCCCTAAGTGCAAGTCAAGCAATGCTCCTCCACATAGCAGTAGTGTAAGGACAAGAAGGATGAGGCAAGAAACTGCCCAGAAAATTGAACAAGACAAAATCTTCACTACTTATACGAGAAGATCAAGGAGAATACAAAAGAACCAAACACAAGATGATCAACCAGAGTCAAATGCAAATGCACCAATGGACATTGAGAGCAGTGCTCATTCACAGCCAGAATCGGAAGCAGAAATGGAAGTCGAGAGTAACAAGGGACAAGGGAAAGAGCCAGCACCTGTAAACAAGAAATAAAGAAGGTTAGAGAAACAGATTGAAAAGCTAAAAGAGGAATTGATGGAGGCAAACATGCTAGAGAAGGTCATCAAGAAGGAGAATGAAATGTTGAGAGCTCAGAGCAAGAAGACTCAGCAGAAAAATGAGAAACTGAAGGAGCAAATCAAAGAACTTAAGACTGAACAAACTGACATTTGCAAATGGGCGACAAAATGGTATACTCAAAAGAAATCTCTCAAAGAAAAATACAAGAATATGAAACATGAGCTCCACGTTCAGAAGAATTCCCAAGCTCAGAAGAATATAGATGCATTGCTACAAGCGGTAAAGGCACAAGCATGAACAAAATATAAAGGGAGCACATCAGGATTAGCATGAGGACATGCTAAATCATTGAGCTTGGAGGAGATGTTGGTACCATTTCATTGCCATCCTTTTCTTCTAGAAATCCATTATTTGTCTATCATTTTCTCCCATAAACCCCTCATAGTCCATTGAAATTGATTAATCAAAGCATTATAGTTGTTATTTTACATTAAATTTAATTTGTGAATTTTTATGTTAAAAATTAGAAATTTTCAACAAAATTACAGGATGTCATGACTTCCTGTAATCGGTTTATGATGTGACACATGGCATGGCAGGAAAATCAAAACAGAGGATAGGAACGTGATCTAGGATGTACATACATGGTGAAAGATCTATTCAACAGCGAGTCTAAAGCTCCAGGATACATGGTCAATGCTGGTCTAACTTAGCCTTTTTGGTCACAAAAGCAGCAAAAAGCCAGAGTTACCTAAACTGATTTCGTTTTGTTTTGGAAATCAGTTAAGATTAGAAAAAAAAAAAATCACCTTTTTTATTCTAAAAGCACAAACATCTGCATGATAATGTATGTACATTTGATTATAGACTAGAGGGAAAGTTAGTGAACGAGGGATAGTAGACAAGCAGATTAAAAGACTACGTATTGTATTTTCCAGGACGTTGTTCTTGTGTATCTTTTCCAGAACATTGCTCTTGCATCTAATTTTATTTCTAGAACTTAATTACAGACATTGTTTCACCATTACAGTGCTTATGCATTAACGTTTTCATCACCTAAAGTTTCCTAAGTGTGTCATTGAAGCGTGGACGGGCCCTACGTGGAGATTGGTATACTTTTATTTTCATTTCCATAGCGTTTTCAAATCTGAATAGTGTTGAATAGTGTTTGATGTTATTTTCTTTCTTGTGATTTTATTGATTCCATTAGAATTTCTTGCAAGTATTATTGTTTGATTCATGGTGATAGCTTGAGAATTCGATTGCTAGATTATTGAACAAGATCTTGTAAAAGATTTGATCAACCATTGAATTTCGAAGTATCTCTATGGACTCTGTTTTCATGCTTTTCAGTTTTAGTGTGCTTAAAAGAGTTTTTGGTTTTCATGAATGCTTAATGTGTTAGCTGGAAAGAGATTTTGTGAATGATATCCTTGTAAAAGGGTTGAAAATTCAGACTAGTAACATGTTGTTTCTTTAGAACAGTTAATTAAATTAGATGATCTGAGTGTTAAAGTGTGAAAGGAAACATATTTCAATCTCCTGTAAAGGAGTGTTGTAGCCTGTTACAATAGACACTTAGTTAGGTAGATGAGATCCTTTTAGGTCTATAGACTTTAGACACGTGCCTCTAAGTTTACCTACCTTGGTTGACATTAAATTTAGTCTAATCTAGCACCCTAGATTAACCACTGCAGTCCACTTTTGACTCAACTAATTCCTAAGGATCCTATCTAGTTCCACAAATCATGAAACCAATTCATGATCTAAGATTTACAATTGATTTTCAAATCTCTCAACCCTATGGAATCTTAGATAGCCTAAATCTCTCATGTTCTCCAACATTCGAGAACATTTACAATATTCCTCACAATATCTAATTAATTCCTATTCTTAATATCTCTCATAAACTTACTTAAAAACCTTAATAATTACATTAATTTAATACTCAGGAAACCAACTTCCTTGAAAACACAAGACCCCCTATGTCTGCTAAAATACAATGATATTTCTGTTGACACCTAATCCTCAGTGATTGGGGAACTGAATGTGAACAGTCATTGAGAAGATGAACTGAACAATCACATTCATGTATATATTAGATAGCTGGTCAATTGAATAAACGCATTAGTTTTTCTGGAGTTACTCCTGGCCTGACATGGTATCAGAGCACAGGTCCCAGGTTCTATTTTTAACCTTGCTTTGTAACTCCTGTCCTGCTTTCCTTCTGCTCCTCTGTCCCACACCTGAAGCTGCATACCTGAAGCTGCACACCTGAAGCTGCATACCTGAAGACTCTTTTTCTGAAGAGTACCAGTATAATCGCTGGCTCAGTTGGAGGATTTGCGCTGACAACAGTAGCGCCAGTACTATATCTGAATTGAAACGCCTGACATCAGAGGTATTAGTGCATATTTGGAATTGGTAACGTATGATATCAGAGGTATTAGTGCATATTTGGAATTGAAACGGAGCTAACGTATGGTATTAGTGCATATTTGGAATTGAAACGGAGCTAACGTATGAGAACCTGCAATGAGACGTTATTTTCTGCGTACTGTTTACAAGTTTAATCATAGTTATGAAGTCTCCCTAGCGTTTCATCCACACACTCCTCGCAATATCCCAATTTCTCCGCCATAATGGGCAGGTAATCCTCAAATTCCACCATTATTGTGAATGCCGAAGCACCAATTTGGAACCCCAATGGTGTATTGAACGTAGGCAGAGGGTTGAAGCTTGAATTGTTGTGAAATGGGGAGGGTTTGTTATATAATAGAGAATCGCAGTCTCCCGATTGATGGCTAAGAGCTTGGTATCAAACTAGAAAACGTCTACTCCTGTCATTCAAACTAGAAAACGTCTGCTCCATCCAATACCTCAACGTCTGCTCCATCCATCCACAGGTGTACAATGTCTTAATTTTTATTCTGCTCGGATTATAGTTTAATTTTTACCAGCTAACGCCTTTGCTCTCAATACCTTTGCTCTACGCAACGGAGTCACGCGTATAAGAGCCATCGGTTGGAAGTGTTAAAGCAGCGTATTGGAGCGGTGAAGCAACAAATATCTTGCTGATAAATAAGAATAAAATGCTATTGTCTGTGAAATTTAAGCCAGTGTTTGAAGCGTTGAATGAGTTTGAAGCTAGTGTTTAAAGTGTTTGAAGCGTTGTGATTTACAGCTTTAAGAACTTGTACAAGGCGTTGTGAAGTCTATTGGACGCATTATATTGCGTGTTTTCCATAAAATATGAGTTGATTGAATCTAGCTCATCCCAGATTGTTTCAAATCTCTACTTACATTGTGCCCAGTGATTGCGCCTGTCATAGAGGAATAATTTTTTTTTGGCAAAACTTTAATTTATACATTGAGGA
>APFE031737429.1:45641-58761 GCA_000404065.3 Pinus taeda
CTCCGCCATTTTTCCACAAATGAGCAAATTGTAGACATCTCACCAAAGCGCTTTGAAGAGAAAGCTTGAAAGATTCAGAACGATGCTTGGACTCAACATCCCTTCAGATTAAGGGGGAATGTTGACACCTAATCCTCAGTGATTGGGGAACTGAATGTGAACAGTCATCGAGAAGATGAACTGAACAATCACATTCATGTATATATTAGATAGCTGGTCAATTGAATAAACGCATTAGTTTTTCTGGAGTTACTCCTAGCCTGACAATTTCTGAGCCAGATGCTCTTGCATCAGACTCCCAAGGTTGAAAACATTCATGATCTCCAGATCATGTGTTCTCATATGTTGATAAAAGACCACCAGGGTCCCAAAATTTAGTTTGTAGTTGTATGAATTCTCTGTTTCTTTACTGCTAATGTATGTTTGTTGTCTTCTATTTCATCTTCCTCTCATTGTCAATCAATTTAAAATTCTAATTGATCATTCTTCCTGTTGTTGTCAATCTCCTCCATCTGAACTGCTTCATCATTAATTTCCATAATTCTTCAATCTCGATCTCTAACACATCATTGGGCTGGTACATACTCTACCATTTTTTGTTGTACTCTTTCCACTCATCTTCAAACTGTTGTTCATTATCTTCTCTTTGAAGTTGTCGGATTCTTACTACTGCCCTTTCATCCTTACCCTCTTGTGACTTTCCAAAAAACCTCTATTCAATATCTGTAAATTTAATTTCAAAAAATAATTTTTCCTCCAATTCCCCTTGTACTTGATTCCTCTCAAATACATCACTATGATGTTCATCGATTCCAACATATTTTCCTTCTTCTTCCTTGACAACCCTCAGTAATTGTCCTTCACTTCCTTGACTGATTTGGATAGTCAATTTAATTTCTTCAAGCACGGTATCTTCATGATTTTCATTTTCCTCATCAGCATGTTCGACCTGGCAACTTCGAGTCTTCTTCAGTTCTAAAACTCACTCTTGAACTTGAAACATGTTTGTCTCATTTTCATCAAACCCTGTAATCATAAAACAATTATCATAATTAAAAATATAAGGCCTCATTACCTTATCCTTCTCTGGCAACATCTCAATATGCTGCTCTGATTTTTCCTTCTCTAGTAGCACATCAGTATGTTGATTCAACCTCTTTAAATAATTCTCCAAAGGACTCTCGAAATTGTCAACAAGTCTCTCCCACACATCTACTCCAATGATGTCTTTCTTTTCTCGTTCACTATAGTGAACTCCTTCTTTTGCAATCACACTGTCATACTCTGAGTTTTCCAACAAATATTCCAACAATTCAATTTCTCTTTGACACTTCATAAGTATTTCATCATCACTTATAGTTCCTGCATTTGTACACAAATTATCATTTTGAAAATTACAAGGTTCAACAGTCTCAACTATTGCTTCACAAGAATTTCATCTCCTTCTTTCACAAGAATTTGTTCCTATGTTGTAACAACTTTAAACATCAATCTATTACTAAATTCTTTTTGTTGCAATAATTCACTCCTTTTCTCATTCAAGAGACATTCTCCATCATTCTTTACTTCAGAGTATTTATCTTCCAAAAGATACTCTTCCATACTTTTGACAATCTCAAAATATTGCTCATCCTCTGCAAAACATGTAATAACATCAAAATTATTAGATTATAAAATACAAGGTTTTACATCCTCCTGCTGATCCGAATTTGTCCAACGGATCATAAAATTATGAATAATTCCTTCTTCAGCAAAGTAAACTTCTTGCCCTCTTGAATTTGCACAATGGTTCATAAGATCTTTCACAGATCTCCAGTCTTCATCTTCACCCAAAACTTTACCTTGTTCTGCTTCACAAATGGAAACGTCCATTTTCCACTCAGCTTCTCTGAGTTCTTCAGACTTCAATTTAACATTCATTACCTGTTCAAGCTTCATCAGCTCTTCTGCTAATTGCATATCCACCTGTTGATTTCTGTTCTCTTGTAGCCTCTTCCACTTTACTTTCTTCCTTATGACATAACCGTGCTTCTGGTCATCCTTATTCATCTGCAACATCTCCATCAATAACTCAAGATGGAAATTTATCTCAACTTTTCCTTTGTCAATTCCCCCTTCACTCATTCTCTTTCCATTTTCCTTGGCATCCTCCTTCTTTACTTTTCTTTTACTGTGGTCTTCCTCAGAACCTCTGTTATCTCTGTTATAACTATGACTAGTCATATTCTTCTCTATCTTCATGAGTTCCTCACTCACTTACTATGAGCTACACTAAAGTCTCTACAACAGCAAGTCCTCCCTGCTATCACTTACCTCACCAAGCTTTCCTATGTACTTGGTCTTTTCGCAAGCACTTGGTTCTCTATTCTCTCGAACCTCTTTGAGCACTTATCTCTGCTCCTTCTAGGCTTCAACTCATTTTCACCTTTTAAGAACACAATTGTCCTCTTGTATTTCAATCACAAACTAAACACTAGGTTCTAGCCACCTCTTCTTTTACTCAGAAATTCTTACCAACTTCCTTCATTAGTGCTTATTTTCTTTTGCTGAGATACCTTCTTTTGTCTACAACCTAAATTCTGCAACCACAATCTTCAAACCAAATTAAAACAAAAATATATCATCTCACCTTCAAGATCTCTGCATGATCTTGTTCTCCGATGCACCTGCACTTTCAATGGATTGTTCTCTATTTCTTTGCATCTGCAAATTCTACTAAATTTTATCTCTGTGTGCCTATTGTTTGTCAGATTTAAAATCTGATCTCCTCTTGCCTGTATACATACCTTCAAAACATGACTCTGTTCTAAGTTTTCTCAAAGAAATTTTCACACAAAATTTCCTTGTTCAGCTTTGATACCAAAAATTACGCAGCAAAAGCTGTATCTACCCACATTATGCAAATAAAATTTCATGTCACACTGTCTCAGGAATTTTAATATTCCTTCCTAGTAAAACCTTCACAAGTCAAGGTTTAATGCTCCTTCAATAAAATCTATGCGGAAACATTTGATTTAACTATCTTAAGTCTTGACCTTTATAAACCTTTCAGTGGAACCTTATAAATCCTTCATAATCTTTGGTTAATTCTTATTACCCGCACATATTAACCATACCATGGATTTTAGACTTTGGTTAAAACTCAACTTAAACCATAATACATTAATCCAGATTATTTCTATTATAATTCCCATATAGTAGAAATATTTCATAAACCACACTTAAACGTTACCTTTCCTCCATTCCACAAACCTTTGCACATATATCGATGCTCTCCTTAGCGCATTAAATCTTCTTCATCGATCTCATTCCTCAATTCAATGGTTATCACGCAATAACTTTCCCCAACTAGCCTAGCTAATCTCCACCATTTATTTCTCCTACCTCAATCCAATGGTGATTGTGTCATATCGTGCGATTACATACACGACTGATATTAGATCGAGAGCACGTGAGAAAAGTGGTTTTCCCATGTTACGTGTCAACCCCTCAGGTTAATCGCATAAAATCGTAGAATACCATTTACAGCTTTTAGGGCGAGCGAGATACCACTGACCACTTGCAAAGACTGCTTCATCCTTCTGCTAACACATGGTTTTAATCTCTGCCATTCAGCTTCCGTCAATATCATCCGTCGATCTGGATGATTCGACAGTTCCCATCCTTTGCTGTTTAATTCTTTCTATGTCGTTGATCTTCCATGACTTGACAATTCAATGACTTTGCTCCGGGCTCGATCAATCCTTACACTACATCGAAGACTTCAACCATAGAACCAGGTTGAAGCAAGGATTTCTTATTCCTTTCACTGATTTCGATCTTTGATTGTTCTTCCTCTTGACTCCTGAATTTACTTCTACATACTTTTAAGCGCTATCACATTTGAACCTCAACTTTGATCCTTCAATCAGATTCAAACGATCATACTACTATCCTTCATTCTCCACCTTTTTGTTCTGCTTTAATTCCACCTACATACATATACTATGTAGAAATTACTCTAATTCACACAATTTATAATTCCGTTAATCTATACACACCACACAACTTAGGAATCGAATTCTCTATCTTTATAAGCAATTATTTACATAATGAATCTCTCTCTCTGGCGTGATTTTCTAATCAGTGGCCTTTTCCTTTCCTGCTCGAAGGCTTACAGTCAAACCCTATCTAATATCTGAACTCTGATTCTCACTCTCTCACTAACTCTCTAACTCTCTAATTAACTAACTCTCTCTATGCCTTTTAGGCTTACATTTATACAAAAGGTTTTTTAACCCATTTTGGTTTAGATCCTTAATCTTTTGAAGTAAATCGTGAATATCCTCGAAGTCCACTTTTGACTCAACTAATCCTTTAGGATCTTCTCTACTTCCACAAACCATGAAACCAATTCCTAATCTATGATTTACAATTGATTTTCAAATCTCTCAATCCCTATGGAATCTTAACTAGCCTAAATCTTTCATGTTCTCTAACATTCAAGAAAATTTACAATATTCCTCACAATATCTAATTAATTCCTATTCTTAATATCTCTCATAAACTTACTTAAAAACCTTAATAATTACATTAATTTAATACTCAAGAAACCAACTTCCTTGAAAACACAAGACCCCCTATGTCTACTAAAATACAATGATATTTCTGAGCCAGATGCTCTTGAATTAGGTGTTCTAACCAAACCCTATTGTCTAGGGAAGTTAAAAACAACTTCTTCAATTAACTTTGACTCCAACCACTCTCATAAATGAGGCCAAATTTACATCAAAACCACTTACAAAGACTAATCACACACTATTACTACATATTTACACTAGGATTACTCAACTACATCATTTACATAAGTGAAAAAGTTAAATTAGGTTGAAGTAATGAAGAAACTAGCTTCTTGGAAAAAGCACAGTGAATCTGGAAAAAGCGCAAAGTGGACTACAAAAAGGGAACCATGAGACTGCAGGTCACTTTTGGAGGCATTCATGAACTATAAATTGGGCTCATGATAGCTCATTAGAAATATGTTTATGTCTACTGCGCAATAGACTCCTCAAGCACTAAACATGATCAAGTATAGCCCCTCAAAAATCAATTCTCCCAATACTAGTCAAAAAGTGTAGCGTGGTCTCCAAAAATAGGGCAGAAAGGTGTTTTTTAGGTGGTGTTTGGCCATTTTGACCCTTCAAAAGCTGATGATTTGAGCTTCCAAGAGTCAAAATATGATGTATAAGTCAAGATATATCCAACCATGTAGAGCTTCTGTCATTTAGAGCCCTCCAATAAAAGCGCAGCATGGCCCACGCTATGCTTTTCGCAGGGTGACTATGCCAAAATTGCTAAATTTATGCGAAAATAAGACTTAAAGGTGGAGAGATATCTCTCTAACCATAAATAATTTTGAAAATATGAGTACATTTTTGTTCTTTGTCATGTTTTGAACAATAGCCTCCCCCGTTTGCCAATATTCATCTCTGATTGTCCACAATCTATGCTACGAAAAGGTGACTAAAATAGAACATTGCATGGTTAAACAAATAGGCTGAAATGAGGAAAGACTATCTCACAATACCTCATACGTGTGTAAAATGTGAGAGAGGTTTTTTTAGCTTGGAATCTTAGGAACAAAAACCTCCTCCATTTTGCAAGCATACTTTCCCATTTGTTCAGAATCCAAGTTTGTAGTTGGTCACTAAAATACTGAGCAACTCTCTCGTAGAAACTGTATTTTGTGTATTTATCCAAAATCATAACACTTATGAATAAAATTAAGGAGGTTTTTGTTCCTTGGTCTGTGGTTAAGAAAAACCTCTTTTACGTTTGTAAAATTCATCTTCATTTGGTCAGAAACATATTTTGAAGCAAAATTGTCCCTATGTGCAGCAAATGATTTGTCAATGTCCCTTTGACCTAGTGGAGGAGATAGATCACTCTCTTTCTCTTTATACCTCTTGATGCCTCTCGCTCTTTGTCTCCTTTTATTGACCTTCTTTGTTGTATGGCTTCTTTTCTTCTCCATAGTAAACTTTTGAGTGCAAACCCTAGAGGGAAAAACAGGGGAAGGGAATGAGGGAATAGGATGAAGGGGTTAGGGAGTAGGAATGGGTGTAGGAAAAAATTATGAGATGGGGAGGGATGTTAAGGAACTTAGGGAAGTGAAAATAATGAGGTAATAGGGCTAGGGAATTTATACACAGTCCCAGCTATGAAGGCTACCAAAAAAATAGTGTAGGGCTAGGTTTTAGGTATAGGAGGTTTTAGGAATGAGAGTGAGGGGGTGTGAGGGTTTTAGGAGTGTGTTTAAGTGTAAAGGAGGGTAGGGTATGCTAGGAATATGGTTTTAGGTTTTTCAAACTAAAAATGATGGATCTCCCACAAAAACGCAGTGTGGGGGCAAATAGGAGGTTTACAACATAAAGATTATGAAATAAACTGATGGAAAGGATGTTGAGCCTTCAACTTACTTGATTAAACTTGTTGGAGACTTGATGTGCCTTTGAAAACCCTTATAAACTCGTTTGATGACCCTCGAAGAAAAGCATAGCATTCACAAGAAAAAGTGCAACGTTCAATACAAAAAGCGTAATGTGGAGGGAAAATCGTAACATGCCGAGTGAAAATCGCAACGAAATGGCTTAAAAACATGCGAAAGTGCTGGAACTCAATTTGTGGAATGCCTTTGGCCCTATAAATGGTGAGGAAGTGATTGATGATGAGAGAGAGCTTCTTTAACATTGAAATAAATGAGAGAAATGGAACAATGATGGTCTTGTATAGCTTGTAAATTTGATTCCTTTCATAGTAATGGGGTGGCCCACACTACGCCTTTCTCACTTCTGCATTGGAAACCATGTAGCTTATGAACCTTTGAATACAACTTGAGATTATTTGAAACTTATTACAAAATATTCATTTGAAATAAATCCTTTTTGAACCAATTTGTATCACTACTCCTTTACATGCCAAATTTATGAATGGAATGAGAAATGCAATGACTGAAACCCTAGTGACCTAATGGATGATAGTTAGCTGGATGAAGACCATGATAATGAAGCTAAAATGACCATAAAGCTTTTCAGAGAGAGCACATCCAAATGTATAATGCCAGTGACCAAAACATGGAAATTTGTAAAAGAGTAATTGACAACTTAGACACACTAACTAGTGACCAAAGTTTTTGAATGGAATACCTAGTGAAATGATAAAATCTTGACATTAAACCCTAACAAAACTTGGTAAACCATATTTAATCACTGGTGATAGGCACAACTGACTGACACTAACACCTCTAACGTAAAATTAAAGCCCTTATTATGTGAAATTCTCTGCACTTAGCAATTTGTACGAGGGTTAAACTACCATCTTGTTCATCTCATTAGAGATTTCTTAGGTGCAATAGTTTCCAACTCACCGCCTTGCTCGAACCTCGAATATGACCTGAGCAAATGCATATAAGAACTGATCAATGGATCCGTAGATGAGTAAGGATATGGAGGCTACCCTAGACTTGCATCACCAATCGTCAATTCACATAATCATTGGGCCAACATGGTTAAGAACTCCTATCCTTCCCTTCGTCACTACTTTTCTCTAGGCATTTTTTGGTCCTTATTAATCCTGTGACCTTTACCATCTACTCCTCTTCAACAATGGGCTCTACAATCCTCCTACCCTTTTGCGTGACTAAACTGTCACTGAGGTAATTCCTTAAGAATAAAATTCCTGGAACTTTGAGCACAGAGTAATGTTTTCCTTCTCTTAGTTTCTCAACAGAATTAAAGTTCCACCATATATGTTACTTTAAGCCCGATGCAACATAAGAAATGCACTTTTTTGGACATGCCTCTATTGTGTAATCTTTTCCCATGAATAATACCACAGGCACATTGAACTTGATAGAACTCAAATATATAATCATTCTATTAAAATTCAAACAATATATTTACAGGATTCCATGGCTCACTCCCTGAGCTATTGTCTATCACACCAAAAGAAATTTCCAGGAGAATATTCAATGGGCTCTCTACCTGATTTTCTAAGAACTGTATTGCCCTTGTCCTTTCTCGGGGCTCTCTCCCATACATAAATTCTTACAATCAAAAAAATATCCCAATAAAATATGCGACACTTGTCCCTAAAATATAAACTAACTTAAAACTAATTAAACACTTGTTACCTTTGGCCATTTGGGCATTTTCCACTTCGACAAAACTACCTTACACTTATCAGTCTCTAGAATCATTCCACCTATACACACGTCAGACTCCTAATATTTAATATTTTCAAATTTTACAATTATTTGGGAAATTGTTTTCCCTTTGGAAATTTGGGACCCTTTGGGTCTGGAACAAATGATGTGACCCAGGGGTGATGTTCTTGCATCAAAAACTAAACTAGAATGCTTTCACACTTGAACCAGACAAAGGAGGTGTAGTATGGACATCGACGCCTTGACCTCATGCCTGCAACATCCCTTCACCTTCACCACCAAAATGCAAGCCCAAAAAAACAAATACAAACCCATATTTATTTCCATCTACATGGCTACATGAGGCAAAATTATTAGGACATGTCGCACTAATTTCATTAATCATGTTTAAGTGGTCAAGGTGGTAGGCACACTCCTCCATGCCCCTCCTCAAATTGTGTGCACACCCGCATTGGGGAAAAAACTTCAAAGTTAATTAATATGAACTTGGTGTAATATGTCTTTAGATAAAAGTGTGTTTCTATAATATGCATTAGTATACATTTTTAGTTGTGTAATCTAACATTCATGAAATGGTCTAGACATAAAGCAACCTTATGGTTCATATTCTCCTTCATACTAAGAGCTTTATTGATTGGCTTAACACTTGATTGTTCCATGATCTCTATTTAATGAGCATGGAAGTTCATTTGTAGAAGGTTAATCATGAGAAGATATTATGTACAATACTTTTCTTTTTGCATTAATATATTGCTTCAAGTGGCTATGTTGGTTGGGGCCATGAAATATTTCCCAACTCGAAACTTTTAACCATGTAAAACATTGGTGTAGCACTTTTATTTATTTGTGTGAGCATTTTATTATGGTGTTCATCCAATGTGGAAATGTTATTTTTGCGCATACAATATCAAATCCCATATGAATACCTACTCTTATTGCTGATAGATATCTTAAACTTGCTTCGCCACATGAATAAAAATAGTTTAGGTGTTATTAATAGTATGTATTTTTTTTGTCTCAATGGGTTGTTTCATTAGATTTGCAGCATCACTTTTAGCTTAAAGCATTTTTTAATTTTCCAATATATGACTTTTCTTTTGTTAGATATAGAGGCATAAAGTGTCTTCACACATTTAGAATTTCTTCTAGTAAGTTAATATTTCAATTTTTTGTAATTACATAATTGATTTATTATTATTTATGGTATGTCTATGCTCTATATCATGCACTTTATGTGATTTTGGAAAATCATAAACAAAGTGGAAAGTGTTTTTTTACGTACTCTTTTTTTCAACAAATTAGGAATGAAGAAGAGAAAATTTTCATTTTTCAAAAATGGTAATTGAGATCTAATAATCTTATTGTTGTAAAGTTAAAAATAAAATAAAAAATTGTTAGTTTTTTATTTGTGATTGTGTTGAAGTTTGTTTGGAAAAAACTAAGGTTATTTAAATAAGAGCAGAGTTTAAAAAAGAAGAAACAACCCCCACTACTCCTTTATAATATTTACAATATATTTTACATTCATTTACTTGGTTGAAAATTATTTACTATATTGTATGATCTAATATAAGAAATTAAGTATTTATTTTCGGGTGGAAACCATGAAGAGTGCCAATTACATATTAAATTACACTACCAAAAAAATCTTTAAAAAATACCACACTAAAAAAAGCATAGAATAAAATTAAACTAGATGTAACCCAATTTTGTGTATTTGATAGTGCAACTTAAACTCCCATTTTTAAAAAATGGAAAAAGGAAAAAAAAATTACCATCTAAAAAGGAAAAATGTGTTTTTTTTAAATACTTTGAAAATATAAAAACTATAAACTTCTTCAAACTTATTCCAGGAAATTATTTATGATAAAAAATCTATAATTTCTTTAATATTATTCAATGAAGAATATTATTATATATAAAAATCTCTCAACTTGCATCCTAATTCCTAATTTGAAATTATCTACCGTTGGAAAGAAATCCTCATTTGAAATTTCTGTGATATTTGGTTTACCAATCATTTTTTTAGGTCTAACCAAGCTTGATTTCCCAACGATTAAAAAAATTGAAACTTCATGTTTCAAATCATGTCTAAAGTCTTAGTGGCGTGCGTTTTATCTATTCCACCATGTGTTCCATGAGAGATGGTTTTAGTCGAAAAAATCAATGGCATGTATTTTATAAGGCATATATTTACTATATGTATTTTTTAAGTGTATTTTAGCTGATTGGGAGGTTTAATTCTAAATTATTTATTTAGGTTTAAGTTTCATTGACATGTATTTTTTTCGGTATAATGGCTATATTTATATAATAAAACATTTTTTGGGTTAAAAAATTGTTTTTAATGTTTTTTTTAATTTAAATTTAAAAATATATATATATATATATATATAATTATATATATTATATAATATTAATTTTATAAAAACTTTAAAAAAAATCATAAATTTTTAAATGTTGAATTTATTTTTATATTTAAAATATAATTTAAATATCAGAAACAATATTGGATCTGAGCTTAGACATATCATAATTGTCTTATGAATCAAAATTGTGTCTATACATCTAACAACTAAATATTATATAATAACACCAATTAAGGAAAAATTTCCAAATTGAAATAGTTAAATAAATATGATGATTTTGATTTTTTTTTTTGCTAAGCTTGGTAGGACTAAATCTTCATCATATCCAACTTCTCACTCCAATTGAGGCATAGCACAAGATTTGAACCCAAGACTTGCGATTCAATGAGACTTCATTTCCACAACCATTATCAATTGAGCTACCTCAAATGAACATGATTTTGATTATTCTTAAAAATTATTAATCACAATTATATAAAAATCGAATAATAAATAATTTGATGTTGACAACCGACAAATGATGTCGCAACCCGCAACTAAAATAGTGTTTGACTCGAAATAAAATGCATTGCACTTTAATTAGATTATGCACGTGGATTTCTTATTGAGGGTCCCTCTTACCTAAGCAATCTTCATTAGTCATACGTTGACTTTCTTTCTTTACTCCCCGAGATCTTTAATCTCCACCCTTGATCTCGCTTACCCAGATCCAACGAATATCGCGCATTATTGTGTGGTTTCTAGCACAATCAATATCAAGTTGAGAGCGTGTGAGATAAGTGGTTTCTCCACACTACATGTCAACACCTTAGGTTAATCGCGTGATTTAGAAAAATACCACTTACCATTTAATTTCAACGCGATATACCATTTCATGTTTTGAATGCTGCCCACATTCCCGATACGAAGCTTTGAAGGAAATACTTTTCTAATGGAAAAGGGTTAGGGCTTAATCTCGAAATAAAACCCTTAATGCTAATTAATTGCGACTATCAATAAAATGCATAAATGAAAGAATAATACCCTGTTAGGGTCTAAACATGAATACGAAGAAACTTTTGCACCAGAATAATACGTAATACCACACTTGAATCAATTATTCAATCAAATAGGAATTACAGAGTCTTGGCCCTCTCGGCTCGATTACATCAATTTGTCTGACTTCTGTTCCTTTTACTCTCAAGTCTTATCTCTCCCTCTCGCTCTTTCTCTCTCCTATATTTACATTTTTTTTTTCTCTTTCATGGATCAAATCCTATCCTAACTGCATTGACAACTCAATCTCTATTATTATTGGTTCAACAATTAAATCCCTATTCTCAAGCTTTGATACACACCTTTCCTAACAACTTTTCACCTATTCTAAAAATAATACAGTAATCTAATTACTACAATAATTGAAGTAAAGATAAATTCGAGAGATCCAACCCTCTCTACTAAGAATTGATTTGACCACTCAGGTCAATGAAATTCACTTCATGTTAGCCACAACATGTGAACATACAATCACATTGCTGGCTAAGTCCAAATGCTCTTGCATTAGACTCCTAGGGAAGAAAAGAAGCATTCATAAAACTTTTAGGATTTACTCCATACTTTTGTAATTCTGTTGTTGTTAACCAACTAGCATCGTCCATTGGTTGTCCCTTCCATTTGACTAGATACTGAAAATAAACCTATCCTCTAGTTCTTTTAGATACTATTTTTTGTTGCGCTGTGTTATATTCTTTCGACGACTAACCTATGTAGTGAACCTGGGGTTAGAGGGGGGGCGGAGCCCCCCCTTCGTTGCACCGATTGCGCAGCAGGGGGTTTCGCCCCCCTCTACGGGGTCCGGGGCAGTGCCCCGGGAAAATGTTTTTTGGACCCTACATTAGGTTGGGCGAACCTACCTATGGTTTTCAGTCCATGGTTTTTGGCGCAATGGTTTTTCGGTCCATGGTATTGGATGCTTCGGCATGTATAAATATGTATTGTAACATTGAAAGGAGCATAATGAAAAATCAAGCTGGTAGTCCCGGTTTTGGGATCCAGTGGGAAATCTCTGTGTATATGTGTTTTATGTGTTATGCTCTCGCATTTTTATTTTTCCTGTGATTTAGAATTCGTATGCAGGTAATTTCTGTATGGGGTTAAAACCTACATTTTGTTATCAGAGGTGTTTTGGCTTCAAGGGGACGCCTTTGTTGCTGAGGGGTTTCCTTGGGCTTGTGGTAGACCCTGTTCAGTGGGAGATCTGCGAGATCGATTCTGGTGGTGAAAGAAGATGGCGAGCAGTGGAAAGATAGAGATTGAGAAGCTCAATGGTCAGAGTTTTGAGTTGTGGAAACTCAAGATGGAGGATCTGTTGGTGGATAAAGATCAGTGGGTCGCGGTAGATCCGGGTACTAAACCAATGGGAGTGACCGAGAATGGAAGAAGTTGGATTGGAAGGCAAAGAGCACAATACGATTGTGTGTCTCAAATTCAGTATTGTTGAATGTATCAGGGGAAGCTACGACGAAGGCTTTATGGGACAAGTTAGGGACTTTGTACCAATCTAAGTCTC
>APFE031737429.1:62267-81883 GCA_000404065.3 Pinus taeda
TGTGGCCCCCTATGGAAAGAAAACAACAAGTGGGAGATTGTTGGGTTGTGTTATATTCTTTCCACGACTAACCTACGTAGTGAACCGAGGGGTTAGAGGGTGGGCGGAGCCCCCCCTTCATTGCGCCGATTGCACAACGAGGGGGCGGTAGCCCCACTGTCCGGGGGGTTTGAGGGGGGCGGGTAGCCCCCCTCTACGGGGTCTGGGGCAGCACCCCACGAAAATGTTTTTTGGACCCTATATTAGGTTGGGCGAACCTACCTATGGTTTTTGTTCCATGGTTTTGGACGCGATGGTTTTTCGGTCCATGGTATTGGATGCTTCGGCATGTATAAATATGTATTGTAACATTGAAAGGAACATAATGAAAAATCAAGCCGGTAGTCCCGGTTTTGGGATCCAGTGGGAAATCTCTGTGTAAATGTGTTTTATGTGTTATGTTCTCGCATTTTTTATTTTTCCTATGATTTAGAATTCATATGCAGGTAATTTCTGTACGGGGTTAAAACCTACATTTTCCCCAAAAGATTCCACCTCTTTCTTGAATGTCTTTGGCATTTGTTTTTCCCAATTTAATGTTTGAACTTCATCTTGTGCAGGTTCATCTTGTAGTTCTGACTCTGTTTCTTTATATGGATACAAATTTGCAACATTGAATATAGGTGATATTCCAACCTCTTTTGGCAATTCAATTTCATAATCATTGATTGAAACTTTCTCACAATCCTGCATGGCCCTAACTTTTTCATCTTTAGTTTATTGTAAGTCCCAACAAGAAATCTTTCTTTCCTCAAATACACCATCACTAGATCATCGACTTGGAATTCTTTTTTTCTCCTCTTCTATCAGCTCTTTGTTTGTATTTTCCATTGCTTTCTTGTAATCTATTTTTGACATCTTCCTGTAGTCTTTGCATCTTCTCTGCAAACTCTTCATCCTTTGCACTTCTTGTCTTAAGTTTACCCGTATTTCTGAGCTCATACATACCTCTTGGATTCATCCCAAAAACAATCCAGAATGAACTCATCTCAATACTCCGGTTTCGAGTATCATTATAAGCAAAGTCAGCCTGAGCAAGTGCTAAATCCCACTGCTTAGGATTTTTATACACTAAACTCCTGAATATGTTTCCCATGATTCTGTTTACTACCTCGGTCTACCCATCTGTTTGAGGATGATATGTTGAACTGAAACTAAGGTTGGCACTTAGTTTCTTCCAAAGAGTTCTCCAGAAATGCCCAAAAAACTTTGTATCCCTATCAAACACAATACTTATAAGCAATCCATGTAACCTTACAACTTCTGAAAAAATTAGATTAGCAAAATGTGTTGCATCACTAGCCTTTTTATATGCAATGAAATGTACCATTTTAGAAACTCTATCTACCACAACATAAATGGGATCATTTCCTCTTTGAGTTTTACGTAATCCCAAAACAAAATCCATACTAACGGCATCCCATGGTTGGTCTGGTATTGGTAATGGCTGGTACAGTCCTGCATTTTGGCTTCTCCCCTTACCATGCTGACAAGTCTTGCACTTCTCAATAAATATCTTAACATCAGTTTGCATATTTGACTAGTAGTAAAAAGCATTTACCTGAGCAAAGGTTTTGTCTTGTACAAAGTGTCCAAATAACCCTCCACTGTGTTTTTCCTTGGTTATGTTTTCCCTCATAGAACATTTGGGAATACACAGTTTGTTACTTTTGAATAGTAAACCTCCTTGGATAAGATAATCCAACCATGGCTTCTATTATGAAATGTTGGATTTCATACAATTGCATACATATCTTTGAATTATGTGTCACCTTTATACATATCAACCATTTCTTCAAATCCTACAACCCCAACTTTTAATTCTTGCACAATAAAATTTACCCTGCTCAAAGCATCAACAACTTTATTCAGCTTACCACCTGTATGTTTAATCACAAAAGTAAAACTCCACAAAAACTCTACCCACTTGGCATGCTTTTGGTTCAATTTTGGCTGATTATTTATGAACTGTAATGCACGATTATCAGAATACAATACAAACTCCTTTGGTAGCAAATAATGTCTCCATTTTTTCGAAGCTTGCACAATGGCATAAAATTCTTTGCCATAAGAGGAATATTTCTTCTTAGCTTCATTAAGTTTCTCACTAAAATATGTTAATGATCTCTGCTCTTGACTTAAAACTTCTCCAATTGCAACTCCACTAGCATTAGTTTCAACTTGGAAAACTTTTCCAAAATTAGGAAAAGCTAAAACTGGTTTTTCTGTAATTTTCTTCTTTAGCAACTTGAAATTTCGGTCTACTCCTTCTATCCACTTGAATTGCCTTTGATTGTTTCAATAATTGGCGCAAAAATTTGACTAAAAATTCTGATAAAGTTTCTATAGAAACTTTCAAGACCATGGAAACTTCTTACCTCAAATATGTTTCTTGGAGTTGGCAAGCTCCAAATTGCTTGGACTTTCTCTGGATCCATTTTGAGACCTTCTTTAGATACTACAAAGCCAAATATATTAGTTCTTCTTTCATAAAACTACATTTCTTTAGATTTATTAGTAGTTTCTCTTTCTGCAAAGTTCTTAGAACCAACTTAAGATGCTCCAAATGTTCCTCTTTGCTTCGACTGAAAACTAAAATATCATCATGGTAAACAATGACAAATTTTCCTACATATTCCTTCAAGACTTCATTCATCAATCTCATGAATGTGCTTGGTGCATTTGTGAGTACAAAAGGCATCACTAACCACTCATACAACCCATTGTTTGTTTTAAATGGAGTCATCCATTCCTCTCCTTCTCTAATCCTCATTTGATGATATCTGCTCTTCGGATATATTTTAGTAAAATACTTTGAATGACTTAAACAATCCATCAAATCATCCATGCATGGTAAAGGAAATCTATACCTGATAGTAATCTTGTTTATGGCTCTCGAATCAGTACACATGCACTATTCACCACCTTTCTTTAGACTCAGTATTGTTGGCACAACACATGGACTAAGGCTCTCTCTAATTAATCCCTTATCCATCAGTTCCTGTACTTGTCTCCCAACTTCTGCATTTTCTTAAGGAGTTAACCTGTATGCTGCTTTATTTAGCAAACCTGCTCTAGGTATTAGATCAATGTGATGACTAATACGCTTGAATGGTGGTAATGCATTTGGCAACTCATCGACAATAATATCAGCAAAATCATTCAACAAAGTTTTTATTTCTTCAGATAAATCATCTAAGTTTATGGAAGTCAAAATTACCTTAGGTCTCCTTATGACAGCAAAATGTATCTTTTCATCCATCTTGACTTCTTGCAGCAATTCTTTCCCACTTATCAGCATAATACTGTTTCGAGGCACTTCTTTGCCCGCTTCATCCTTTAATGGCAGCAGTGTGTGTTTATTTCCATCCTTCTCTAGAGTGTAAGTGTTTCTTCTCCCATCATGTATAGCTTTCCGATCAAACTGCCAAGGTCTTCCCAGTAATATATGACATACATCCATTGGCATTACATCATATAATATCACATCCTTATAAGTACCAATCTAGCTCTCTATCTTTTGTTATGTCACAATAAGCTGATGTCCTTTTTGCAGCCATGATACTTTGTAAGGAGTAGGATGTACACTTTTCACTAATCCTAACTTGTCCACCATTTTTGTAGAAACAAGGTTATCAGCAATTCCATTGTTAATTATCACTTTACAACATTTTCCTTTAGACTTGCATGTAGTTTTGAATAGATTCTTTCTCTGGGCTGGTTCTCCTATCTCTTTTTTTGCTTTAAGAAATACCCTTTTCAGTAACAAGGATTCTCCTACTTAGGGTGATTCTTCCTTACTTGCAATTTGAGGATTTTCTTCCTTTGCCTCAACCACATTCACATTCCACTGATTTGTGGCTTTATTATGAGGACAGTCCCATGATCCATGTCCCCATTCCCCCATGATCCATGTCCCCATTCCCCACTTCCTTGGCCTCTTCCTCTGGGTGCAAATATCCCTCTACCAAAGTCTCCTATCTATGTCGGTCTACTATATGAACCTCCTGCTTCACCCTGAGGGTGCTGGAATCTTGATCTTGTAGTTCCTCTACCTCTTGCTAGACTTTTTCCTCTATTCCTCTGATTTTTCTTCCTCAACATCTTCTCCTCTACCTTCAAAGCTGCTTGATAGGAATCTTCAATTGTCTTCAGACACAACAAACTAATTTCATCCTATATGTCATATCTCAAACCATTGATGTATCTGGCTACCTTTTCTACATCATCCTCTGCATGTCTTGCTCTAATGATCAACTTATAAAACTCTTCCATATATTCTTTGAGAGTCATTCCTTTTTGCCTCAAATTTTGTAATTGTCTGAAAAGATTTAACTGATAATATTTTGGCATGAATTTACTTTTCAATCTACTCACCATTTTGTCCCACTATGTGGCCTTGGGCTTCCCCTTTCTCTCTCTGGAAGTTTGTAGTTCATCCCACCAGATAGTTTCATGATCCTTCAATCTGGTAACTGCGAATTTCACTTTCTTTTTATCATTAACCTCCTCACAGTCAAAATACTTTTCTAATGAACTGATCCAGTCCATCAACTCTTCTACATTGAGGTTCCAATCATACAAAGGTATTTCCACCTTTGGTATTCCACTTGCTTTGGCCAACATTTTGATAGCTTTGGTAGCTTCACTTTCATCCTCTTCTTCTTCCCTAGAATATTCCTCCAAAGAACTGGCATCTCCTTCATTAAGTCCTCTCATTTGAGTAGTCTCCATTGTCTCCATCCTTGTATGCAGGTTTAAAATCTCTTCTAGCAAAACTGCATTGGCTACAGGTCTCCCCCGACCTATGCCAGCTCCTCTCCTAGGTCGCATGTTTATTGTAGTAAAACTTAATCCTTGGCTCCAATATGAAATGATGTCAGCAACCAACAAATGATGTCGCAACCCACAACTAAAATAGTGTTTGACTTGAAATAAAATGCATTGTACTTTAATCATATTATGCACATGGATTTCTTACTGAGGGTCCCACTTACCTGAGAAATTTTCGTCGATCATACGTTGGCCTTATTTCTTTACTCCCCAAAATCTTTAATCTCCACACTTGATCTTGATTAGCCAAATCTGACGGATATCATGCATTATCGCATGGTTTCTAGCACGATTGGTATTAGGTCAAGAGCGCGTGAGATAAGTGGTTTCTCCATTTTTTTTTTCTAAGTAAAAGTAATCTATTAATATGTACAGAAAGATACAAAGAGGACAGGGCCTCGACCAAATTATCGTAAAGTATCAACAAAATTTGGACTGCCCCAACATTGGGGAAACTAGTCCAAAGAGAGCAGAAACCTCAAAAGTGGTATCTATTCTCAAGTCCAGACCCACAGTTGGCCTCGAACTATCATCAGGAAACCCCTGCCTATTCTCCGTCCCTTGGTTTTCGCCAATGCAATATTGCAATGCGATCTGATCGCAATCGCATATCATTGTATGGCAAGGCCTTGCCCTTAGTGGTTTCTCCATGTTACGTGTCAACACCTTAAGTTAATCACGTGATTTAGAAAAATACCACTTATCATTTAATCTCCACGCGATATACTATTTCCTATTTTGAATATTGCCCACATTCCCGATATGAAGCTTTGAAGGAAATACTTTTATAATGGAAAAGGGTTAGCACTTAATCTTGAAATAAAACCCTTAATGCTAATTAACTGTGATTATCAATAAAATGTATAAATGAAAGAATAATACCCTGTTAGGGTCTAAACATGAATACACAGATACAAAGAAACTTTTGCACCAGAATAATTCGTAATATCACACTTGAATCAATTATTCAATGAAATAGGAATTACGGAGTCTTGGCCCTCTCGGCTCGATTACATCAATTCGTTTGAATTATGTTCCTTTTACTCTCAAGTCCTATCTGTCCCTCTTGCTCTTTATCTCTCCTATATTTACATTTATGTTTTCTCTTTTATGGATCAAATCCTATCCTAACTACATTGACAACTCAATCTCTATTCTTATCAGTTCAACAACTAAATCCCTATTCTCAAGCTTTGATACACACTTGTCCTAACAACTTTTTTCCTATTCTAAAATTAATACAGTAATCTAATTATTACAATAATTGAAGTAAATATAAATTCGATAGATCCAACCCTCTCTACTAAGAATTGATTTGACCACTCAGGTCAAAGAAATTCACTTCATGTTAGCCACAACATGTGAACATACAATCACATTGTTGGCTAAGTCTGGATGCTCCTACATCACAATTAGCTCCTCAAATTCCATGCCGCCACCAATATAAAGTCGGACCGCACACAAACGGTCAATGCATGACACTGATAAATCATAAATTTAGAAGTAACGTGGCACGACTACTTTCTAGGTCCCACATCTTCCATAAATTGCCATAATGGAAAATGACAGATACATGTAGCACATTTTGTAAAGAACACACTAATGCCACTTAAATAAGCCATAATTATATCCAATTCACGTTTTAGGTATCTCCACTAATAATGAAAATGTGAATGTAATAGAGTATGATCTCGACTACGAACCACACACCTTTTCTCCACACCTACCTATGCTTTTCTCTTTGAAATTATCTTTTGGAAAGTTAGCACAAAGCAGTATGTAGTTGAAAATCTCCTGTATGACAAATTACTGCCAGAAATATTTATTTTGGATAGATAGAGCATCAAAATGTGTGATGTTCTCATTTTGTATGATATAGGATCTTATTAGATACTAATGACTAGATTACATCATATTAGGGACATGAGCAATGACCTCTCTATCAATGTTTGGGCTTTGTATGGAGTAGTTATATTTTTAGGAGTCAAAATCTTTCAAATGTGAGACCTATGGTTGCAGTAGAAAGAATTGTGTTCTACAGAGAAAAGGGTGCAAGAATGTACTATATATTGCACTACGCTTTGGCTTAGGTTAGTCCTATATCATTATTTCATTTTATTTTACATATTCGAATTCTCCATGTGCCAAAGATTAGCTAAGCATAGTTTGGGCCTATAACATTTCCCACCCAAAAGTAAACTTTGACTTTCAATTCCTTGAGTTAATATGCCTGCACTTTCTTATTAGCTCATATTAGTATTCCCTGATGCTAAGGGAACCCTTGAGATTTGTGGATGTGCCTTTCCTAGTTTGGAAAGGTATTGAAAGGTGCACGTCTACATGCAACGGTAGTGTAAGACATTTTTTAAGTCTTAAATATTAAACTTGTCTGAAAAAAATATCTCAAACCAAGTGAAATACAATTGCCATAAGAAAAAATGTAGTAAACTAAGTGAAATACAATTGTATTAAAACGAACTTGGACGAAAATATTTTATTAATGGAGTTGCTATGGCGCCAAAAAAATATTAAACAAGTTATATCAGTGGAGAGTTCTTTGTTCATGTTTTCCCCAATCATTCCCTTGTAAGGGGGAGCACTAAGTGATTGATGGTACAATCATTTCTATGACTATTTTAACGTGTTTTATTGCCTTAGCAAGCACCCATCCAAATCTAAGCACAAGGAAATAAATAAATAAATAAATATATATATATATATATATATATATATATAATATATATATATAATATATATATATATTCTAAAAGGAGTAAATCAGTCCCTCACCATTTCTTGTCCAGTGAAGCTTAGTAGGCAACCCTCGGGTTGGAAGTTACCATAGGAAGAGACATTAGTACCAAATATACCTATACATGTTTTATATATCTTAATTAATTTTGATTTGGGTTGGGCTTACCATATGTTTGGGAAGTCCTATATCATAAATTAAATCATGTTGAACCAAAGTGACTAAAAGACATAAATGAATTTAATTAAAGGATGTTGTTCACGCTTCTAGTCAACTTTCATCAATTTTTTAATTGCAATGATTAATATTAGTTTAAGGTTTACTCTAACTTTTAGTATAAAAGTGATAAACTATTATTTTCTTCACATTTTTATCATAACCTAAATTTTAAAAAATCAAATAGATTTTTATAAATGGCTAATCTTTCTAATAAAGTTTAATTAAAGCTATGATTATATATATAGAAAAAATAAATAATTTTTTAAAATATGACTTCATCACATTTTTTTTTAAATATTAATATTTTATCAAATTCATTTTGTGAAAAAAAATTTTGATTACTATTTTTCAAAATTCTTCAAAATGATAATCAAATTACGTTTTGCAAAATATACACACAACAAAATTCGGTTGAAACATTATTCTTAAACTTTGTTTAAGAAGATGTTTTTTCAAAAAATGGATGGTGCCTTCAATATATGGATGTACATGAATATACAACAAACCTTTATTGATATTTATATCAAAATTTCAATCCAACAAGTCCTTATATTATAATAATGAACTTTGAAAATTTTAGGAATATTTCTTACATGAAGTGAATGGATGTTTCATGGAGATTCATTAATGTACTTTTAAAAACTTATTCAATGAATCTCCATTAATATTTATCACAAAAGTTCAGTTCAACAACATGACTAGAGTCTTCATATTATAATAAAGTACCGGTGGGTAGAGCATAATCTTGAATTCAGATGTCGTCCTAAATTGCCCAATTTACAGGGTTTTGGATACAGATTATTCCAGCTAACTAGAATGGATTCCCTCACCACCAAAAGGATGATCACCCAATTGAGGAGCGTCATATAATAATTCCAATCCCGGAGGCCATTTTATAGATATCCAACGGCCCATGTCAACCCAACCATTTCCAGCCTGAAAATCCTTAACTTCAGACAATTCAACCTTCGACCAACTAGATATTCGACACTGGAACCCAATATCATATCAAAGAGCACATTACTACATTCCATGAAATTACATGAAGAAGAAGATTAATGATGTGCACCAAGCTCTTAGAATCTTATGTAGATGCGGGCAGAGAAGTCATTAGCAGTATCCTGAAAATTGTTACGGATATAGAAAAAGGCACATACGAAGATTTCCATTGTTGTGGAGGAGAGCCCTGCAGATGGCCATCATCCTTACCTTTGTAACGCCCATACCACACCTCTTCTCACACCATTGGATACCCATTTTCGTGGTGGTTATGTCAGGCATAGGCACATTTTTTTTAGAAGGTCTCAGTTGTGAAGAGAAGATACCATATTTTCTTTGTTTAGCTCGACCCTCTCTTGTTTTATCCCAAAAGCAGAAGTTATTTGAGGGCCGATTTCACACACATAAATGCAGCCTCTTGGGGTATCGATTTTGTGGTTGATGCTATGGAAATCTCACCAAAGAAGGGGAAAGTAGTGCAACCACCTTCAGAAGAAAAGAAGGCAGGCTCTGTGGAGGAAAGACCTGCACTTGGCCATCATCCTTACATTTGTAATGACCATACCACACCTCTGCTCATACCAATGGATACCCATTTTCATGGTGGTTTCTTCAGGCATGGGCGCATTTGTTGGAAGGTCTCAGTTGTGAAGAGAAGAGGCCATATTTTCTTTGTTTAGCTCAACCCTCTCTTCCCAAAACCAGAAGTTAGTAAAGGGCCAATTTCACACACATAAACGCAGCCACTTGGGGTATCGATTTTGTGGTTGAAGGTAGCAGATGCCATGGAAATCACATCAAATAAGGGGAAAGCAATCCAACCACCTTTGGAAGAAAAGAAGGTAGGCTATGTGGCTCTTAAACTGCCCTTTATCTCTTTCATTTTGAATGTTTTGTTGCATGAGTTTGAAGTGTTCACTGGGTGCCTTGTTTCCCTTAGTCAACATTTTTATTTTCAACTCTTCTTCCACAAATTTGACCTCTTATCATTTTATTAAAGTTTATTTGCAAACCCATAAGCCAACGCATACAAAGGCCTGCACCTGGACATCTTGCATGGGAATTATATGATGGGTATAGCATCCATTTGCCTGCATGCAAATTTGGAAATTGATTGTTCCCTAGCCTTTATATTTGCCTTTATTTTGACTTGGTAAACCCTCATTCCACTTACCATTTGAACTGTTGGCTTATCCTTTGGCCCATGCACATACCCACGACCTTGAGATTGTTGGTAGCCTTCAACCATTTCATTTCACCCACATTTTGGATGGAAATGGGGAAGTAACCTTTATATGGTTGTATTTTCCATAACCATGGTCTTGAACGATCTGGAAACCATGTGAACCATTTTTATGCTTGCGTTTGTTGGAAATAATGAGAGGGGGGGTGAATCAGTATTTCTTTCCAACTGTTATTTTTACCAGTTAAATCATGTATATTTAGAACACAAAAATGAACAATAAGATTATGTGCTTTTATTTATATAATCTTTACAATAAATCAGATACAATATATATAAGGCTTCAATCTATTGCCAAGCACCAACTTGGTCTTTTGTGAGGCTCCAACCTCTAGGGCACCAACCCTATCTTGTCAAGGAAACAACTTTGGATTTAGGAGCAACAACTCCAAAGACATCAATCCTTCCAATTCTGAGGCACCAACGCCAAGGCTCCAACCCTATCTTGTCAAGGTATGTTTGGTGGTCATTCTCTGCTCCTGAAATCTTCTTCACTGAATTTTGTCAATCTACAGCTTCACTGTAGTCTCCATGCTACATCGTCAATGAAAACCTGTCTTCATATGAAGGAGTCTTCATAAATCTTCATATTGCCCACACATAGTCTATAAAGTTACCTCACGATGATTTCAAATAGCCATCATGATCTCCAATAATGTCTCCACACAACTTCACTGTGTCTACAATGAGCTACATTAAGCTCTACACAAAAACGAAGTCTCTTTTTCAAGCCTTTGTTCTCACTATCACAGTAAATTCTTCCAGCGTGACAGCTTCTCGTTGTTCTTACTGTCACAATCTCATACTTCCTAGAAACAAATTCACATATGCTTCAATGTTGGTGCTGGCTATTACTCCCTTCAAGTGATGTTAGATGAAACTTTATTTTTCCCTTCACAAAATTGTTCTTTAGGTTGCGTTATGTACCTGATTAATTTATCACTAGTTTGAGCCTTTCAAAGGTTAACTCGATCAATAGAGTTGCTCATCCTTCAACTTCCTCCTGTCTTGTTGGACCTTCGGCTTCCTCCTATCCTGCTGGACCTGCTGCTTCCTCCTATCCTGCTGGACCTATCGCATCCTCTTTTTTTTCCAGTTCACAATCTTTGAACTTTCCTTGTTCTTTGTTATAGATGCCTAATACACCAAACCTTTGGCTTCCTTTTATCTCACTTGATCTTCGGCTTCCTCTGCGCTCACTCAAAATTTTGGCTTCCTTCTTTGATCACTTGATCTTCAGCTTCCTCTACACTCACTTGACCTTCTTTGCTCGCTTGGTCTTCGGCTTCTCGATCTTTGGATTCCTCTGTCTCTTTGAGTTCACCAATACTCTATAATAGTGTTTCATATTAAAATTATATCAGAGAGGCCCTTTTTAATATTCATACAATAGAATCATTATTTATGAAGGGTTTCATAGGAGAGACCATACCCAATGAGGTCCTACATCCACATCATCAATTGCAATCGCAACTTTTGGAGGTCCCACAATCACAACTGTTAACATTGCCGATGTAACATGGCCGATATTCATACTGCCGATGAAATGGACGCGATATAATATTAAACAATCATCAATATATCTGTCGGGTCCATAGCTCCATCACAATCGCAATTTACCATCATTACATTTCTTCAAGTCTTGCGACATGTGATGGATGTGATATTTCTTTAGGAGGTATTATAATGGTGTGGCGGGTCTGCATACATATCACAATCAGCCGATTAAACATGTCATCCTTTTTTAACTGTGTGATTCAAAGAATGTGATATTACCTTAGGGTTGTTACTATAACCTGTTCGGGTCCATATGTATTATTGCAATCACAGTTTTAGTGTGACATTCCTTTAAGACTTGCGATGTGGAGGTTTCGATACATGCAGATGCGATATTACAATAGGACAGTTTATAATGGAGCGATCGGGTCAACACCTTATATAACAGTCGGGGTATTCAATGTGACAAGCCTTTCATAAAATGCGATGTGGTATTCTATTAAGTTCCTTTTGATAACTCAACTGGGTCCACAACTTGATCACAAACGACGATTTGCGGGACTCCGACTAGCACATGGATTAAAAATTGGCCTTAATCCCCATAGTTGACAGTGATCTAAGGGTTGAATATGAGATTGATAGTTAGGATTGAGTGCAGGACTTCATCAGTGGAGGACTTGAGTCATACTTTCCTACCCCCACTCTTCTAATAGATGTTACTCTTGTTGGTTCTTTCCTCACTGTGTGTTCCTCTTTGCTCCTTTTGATGAACTCTTCCTATGAGTTCTTCTTGGGCATATATTACATGTGATACTGCTGATATGGGTCTTGCGATGTTACCTCTTCTGATACTCTGCAATACTCCTCCGCTATGTTGACTCCTCTGGTATGTTGGCTCCTCTGATATTTTATGCGAAGTCTCTAGTATGGCTCTTACTCTTGAGCATATGTGATATTTTAATAAGAATTGTTTGTAACAGACTCTTACTCGTGGCTTGGCTTTCTTGTGGCTTCTCCTCACTCTTCTTCTCTTACAATTTAGCATCATGATGGCTTCCGATAAATTACTTCCGATGAACTTTTTAGATATGCTTCTCTTGCTCCAATAGGTCTTCCTTTAACTTCTGATAGCTCTTCTTTGATATCTCCTGTTACTTCACGGATCTACTTCTTTTGATGAACTCTTCTGATAGCTCTTCTTTGAATGCTCCTATTCTTGAATTCCAATGGCTTCTAATGTCTTTCCAATGGCTTCCCTGATGGCTTTTCTCCTTGGCTTCTTGCTCCTGTTTCTTCATGGATTTGCTCTTCTTCTCCTTGGCTTCATATCATCATTTAGTATCCTAGAATATTGACATATTGACATCAATGAAAGTCTAGATCAACAATCTCCCCCTTTTTCATTAATGACAATATTCTTCTTCTCTCTACCTTTGACATCAATGGAAAAAGTAGTGCTCAAGGACTTCCCTTATCGAAATTCTCGCCCTATCAAATTGCTTATGTTCTTTATGAATAGTATATTTTTATGGGTATGTTACTCCCCCTGTCATGGTGCTCTTCTTTTTACTCAAGAGATATGAGGAGAAGCACAAAGATACAAAGGAACTTGGATCTGAAGAAAGATAGAAATTTCAGTGGAATTTTCTCTTGATTTGGACTAAGAAGGCCTCTTAATTCTGACTGTGGAGACAACAGAATATGGATTTAAGCATAAAACTAGGACTTGAACATTTGGTGTGTGGCTACTTGCAATATGTTTATTTGAAGGTTGCCTCTATTTGTGTCCATAATTTACCTGTTCTCACATTAAATCCCTGAGTCAAGACATAAACTTCTGTAATAATAGAAACATAGTTATTTGCCCTATTTCTCTAGTATTAGATGACCTTCTCTACTGCTCCAATTTCTACTTAGTGATCAAGTGGAAGAAATCTTCAACAACAATCCAAAGAATAGTTAAGAGATCATGTTCTTCAATGTAGTGCTCCTGAGAAATTATCTTTATCAAAGGGTGATTGTTAATATAGCTCATCAAGAATTTCATAAGGACCCTTTCACAAATAGCTTTTGCAATAATGATCAAGAATCACAGGCTCCCCTAACTGTATGCATCGCCTCTTTTGGAAGATTCTTCCCATCAAATGCTTAGATTGTCGAAGATCAGGCCAATAACATGTGTCGTTGGCTAGAGAGTTCAAGGGACTTTCGGATTGTATTTTCTTCCTTATCCATACTTGTGTAAATTTCTTATCTGGCATAGTTCTAGCTTGAGAAGGTGCCCAAATCAAGTTACAATTACGTGCCATATGACCAATGTTACAACACTTGAAGCACTCTATGTTGTTCTTGAATAAGAATTCATGGCTTATTCTTGCAAAATTTCTTCTCGGATATTGATAGAGATTATTATATTTATCTTTATGATATGCCCTACAATCTTTTTCCATATGTCTAAAGTTTGTACAAGAATAACAATAACCAAGAAATAAACTCTGGTACTTTGGAGATGGAGATTTCACTGATGTACTTTTGAAGCCTTTCTGCCTTGAGATCCTTTGATTATAACCATTTCTTCTTGCGTCCTTAACATCATTTGCATTTCTTCTTGGAATAGGATTTCCTTCATTGTTGCCTTGACTCTATCTTTGCCTTTGCTGGAACTGGGAGCACCAACATTTATTTATGGCTTAATCGCATCCCTTTTGTTTGAAGCATTATCATTCTTGCTTGAGGATTCACTTGTATATCCGAGAACTGATTTATCAAATGGACATCTTTGATGGCTAAGCATGTCATCCAAGGCTTGAGAGCTCTTCAAAGTTTTGTCCATCCCTTCAACATTTTTCCTGAGGGAGACAATATCTTCTTCCAAAATTTCACAATCATTATTCTTCTTAGCAATTTGTTTCTCAATCTCTTCCTTAGTATGTATTACTTCATTTGCTTCTAATTTAAGGGAGATGATATTTGACTTCATTTTGAAGATTTCTTCATTTCCTTTGCTAGACTGCTCTCCATTTCTTCCTTGATCCTTGTAGCTTTACATGTTTCATCCTTGAGAAGGTTGATGTTAGATTTTAATTTGATGATTTCTCTATCCTTTTCTTTTAGTTGACATATCATGGTGTTTCTCTCCTTTTTTGCTTCATCAACCTGTCCTTCTATGATTGCCAATGCTTCCATTTTCTTCTTGGATCCTTGTCGTAACTTTATTGCTTCTTGTAGTTGATATTTGAGAGAGGAGACCTCTACCTTGTACCGACCAATCTCTTCTTCAAGTTTGTTCGAGCTCATGTGCCTTTGTTCAAGTTGAGTTGACAAGGTATCTTCCCATCTCTTTGCTTTATCCAATTGATTTTTCATGGATATGACTTCTTCATGATGCTTTCTTTCGCTTTGATGAAATTCCTTCTTAAGCTTGGCAAGCTCTTCATCCCTTTCTTGTACTTCAAGCTTGACAAGGTCAACTTTCTTCCTTGTTTGGTCTTGGCCACCAGCTAGTGCTTTCTTATTAAGTTCCTTGTTTTCCTTTTTCAAATTGATAACCTCTTCCATGGAAGCCATAAGTTTAGTGAAGAGATCTTCTACAAATTCTTTTTCATTCCCTTCATCTTCTAGGTCTTCTTTAGCCTTGATGTCATCATTCTCATTTTAAGCTTCTATGATGGGTTCTGGACTTTGTTCTTGGTTTCCATCATCTTCTTGACTAGTGGTCATGGTCAATGCTCCTTTTGAGTGAAGGTTATGAAGTTTGTCCCATATACCCTTTGTTGATGAACACTTTCTTAAGTTATTATTTATAGAATCAGGTAGCCTATTCAAGATTGCCTTCATTGCTTTTGCATTATAATCCTTGGATTCTCCATCCATCATGCTATCAACATTCACCGATTTCCATATTTCAGTGCCTTGAGTCTTTAAGAAATTCATCGTTCTTGCTTCCCATTTATTAAATTTTCCATTGAACCGTGGAGCCTTCTCAAATTTTTTGTCTTCTATTTCAGTGGTAGAGGGAGACACATCTTTAGGAGGATTGGAGACTTTCTTCCTTGTCTTCACCATTTGTTTTCTAAAGATCAACCATCAAGTTGTTAGGATTTTAGTGAAGAAACCTGGCTCTGATACCAATTGTTGGAAATACTAAGGGGGGGGTGAAACAGTATTTCTTTTCTATTGTTATTTTTACTAGTTAAATCATGTATATTTAGAACAAAAAAATGAAAAATAGGAATAAATGCTTTTATTTCTTTTAATCTTTACAATAAATCAAATACAATATATATAAGGCTTCAATCTGTTTCCAAGCACCAACTTGGTCTTTTGTGAGGCTCCAATCTCTAGGGCACCAACCCTATCTTGTCAAGGCACCAACCTTGGCTTTAGGAGCACCAACTCCAAAGAAATCAATCCTTCCAATTCTGAGGCACGCTCCAACCCTATCTTGTCAAGGTATGTTTGGTGGTCATTCTCTGCTCCTGAAATCTTCTTCACTAAATTCTGTCAATCTACAGCTTCATTGTAGTCTCCATGCTACATCATCAATGACAACCTATCTTCATATGAAGGAGTCTTCACAACTCTTCATATTGCCCACATAGAGTTTGCAAAGTTACCTCACGATGATTTCAAATAGCCATCATGATCTCCAATAATGTCTCCACACAACTTCACTGTGTTTACAATGAACTGCACTAAACTCTGCATAAAAACCAACTCTCAATTTCAAGCCTTTGTTCTCACTATCATGGTAAATGCTTCCAGCGTGACTGCTTCTCACTGTTCTTGCTATCGTGATCTATCACTTCCCATAAACAAATTCACATACACTTCAATGCTAGTGCTGGCTACTGCTCCCTTCAAGTGATGTTAGATGAAAATTTATTTTTGGCTTCACAGAATTGTTCTTCAGGTTGCATTATGTACCTGATTAATTTATCACTGGTCTGAGCCTTTTAAAGGTTCACTCAATCAATAGAGTTGCTCATCCTTCGGCTTCCTCCTGTCCTGTTGGACCTTCAGCTTCCTCCTTTGCTGATGGACCTTTGGCTTCCTCCTATCCTGCTAGACCTACCACTTCCTCTCTTTTTTTCTGGTTCACAATCTTTGAACTTTCCTTGTTCTCTGTTATAGATGCCTGATACGCCTTACCTTTGGCTTCCTTTTCACTCACTTTATCTTTGGCTTCCTCTACGCTCACTTGAACTTTTGGCTTCCTTCTTTGATTTCTTGATCTTTGGCTTCCTCTATGCTCACTCGACCTTCTTCGCTCGCTTCGTCTTCGACTTCTCAATCTTCGGATTCCTCTGTCTCTTCGAGTTCACCAATACTCAAAAGACACGTTCATTCAGAAGAGAGGCCAAATTACAATAGTGTTGCATATTAAAATTATATCAGAGATGCCGTTTTTAATATTCATACAATAGACTCATTATTTATGGATGATTTCATAGGAGAGACTGTACCCAATGAGGTCCTACATCCACATCATCAATCACAATCGCAACTTTCGGAGGTCCTACAATCGCAACTTTTAGCAATGTTGATGTAACATGGTCAATATTCATACTATCGATGAAATGGATGAGATATAATATTAAATACTTGTCAATAGATCCGTTGGGTCCATAGCTCCATCGCAACCAGTGGTTTGTCGGGTCCACAATTCTTATCGCAATCACAGTTTACCATCGTACATTTCTTCAAGTCTTGTGACATGTGACAGATGTGATATTTCTTTAGGAGGTATTATAATGGTGTAGTGGGTCCGCATACATCTCGCAATCGACTGATTTAACATGTCATCCTTTTTTAACTTTTCGATTCAACGGATGTGATATTACCTTAGGGATATTAATATAACATGTTCGGGTCCATATGTATTATCGCAATCGCAGTTTTAGTGTGACATTCGTTTAAGACTTGCGATGTGAAGGTTCCGATAGATGCGGATGCGATATTATAATAGGGTGGTTTATAATGGAGTGATCAGGTCCGCACCTTATATTGCAGTCGAGGGATTCAATGTGACAAGCCTTTCATAACTTGTGATGTGGTATTCTAATAAGCTTCTTTTGATAACTCAACTGGTTCCACAAATTTATCACAAATGATGGTTTGCGGGACTTCGACTGGAACATGGATTAAAAACCGGCCTTAACCCACGCAGTTGATTGTGATCTAAGGGTCAAATATGAGATCGACAGTTAGGATTGAGTGCGAGACTTCATGAGTGCAAGACTTGAGTTGTACTTTCCTATCACCGCTCTTTCGATAGTTGTTGCTCCTGTTGGCTCTTTCCTCACTGCATGTTCCTCTTTGATCCTTCTGATGAATTCTTCTTATATGTTCTTCTTGGGCATATATTACATGAGATACTCCCAGTATGGCTCATCCGATGTTAACTCTTCTGATACTCTACAATACTCCTTTGATATGTTAACTCCTCTGATATGTTGGCTCCTCCGATATTTCATGCAATATCTCTGATATGCCTCTTACTCTTGAGCATATATGATATTTTAATAAGAACAGTTTGTAACAGACTCTTACTCATGTCTTGCCTTTCATGTGGCTTCTCCTCACTCTTCCACTCTTACACTTTGGATTCATGATGGTTTTCGATAAATTTCTTCCGATGAACTTTTCTGATATGCTTGTCTTGCTCCAATAGGTCTTCCTTTGACTTCTAATAGCTCTTCTTTGATAGCTCTTGTTACTTCATAGATCTACTGCTTTCGATGAACTCTTCTGATAGCTCTTCTTTGACTGCTCCTATTCTTTACTTCCAATGGCTTCCAATGTCCTTCCAATGGCTTCCCCGATGGCTTTGCTCCTTGGCTTCTTGCTCTTGTTTCTTCACGGATCTTCCCTACTTCTCCTTGGCTTCATATCATCATTTGGTATCCTAGAATATTTCCATATTGACATCAATGACAATCTAGATCAATAACGTTTTTAGGGTGATGGAACAATTATTGTATTGGTTGTAGCTTCTCTATTTGTATATGTATATATCCAGTTGGTTCAGAATACTTCTGAAGAACAATCATGGTGGCACTCAACCTTGGTCTTGAGTTGGGGGCCATGATGAGATTTATACTAGCCTGTGTTGTTTGTTGAAGTATGTTGGAAATGGGTTATTGATTAAGTTTATATGCTTGGCATGTAATTCCTATGGATCTCTATCATTGCAAATATCAATTCGAATGGCCACATGTGGGATGAAATCTATTGAGTAGAGGACTTCTTGAGCATATGGTTAAGCCGTTGGAAATGGCCATTAGTCTACTTGTTTTCCTTATTTGGATGGGTGGCATTGTAACCCCAACCCATTATTTCCTTGGGCTATGTGCTATATCTTAATATACTATGTGGTGGAGTTGTATTTCTTGTAGCATGCATTTGAAGTAAATTATCTATTTTTCTATTTGGTTCCATAAAACTCTTATGTAATTCATTGGATATTCTTGGATGGATATTTGAAGGTTTATTATGGCAGCCATCTTTTCTTTTTATGACATGAGATAAGCATATTTTTACACAGTAATATATCACTGCTTTCACTCCCGGTCATCTCATTGTGTCATGTGTCCAAGTCAAACATGCTTATGACAGACAAATGCTCTTCTATGTTACCAATTGACCCACATTTCCTAAGTTCTCTGCCTCATCACGACTATGGGCTTTATAAACGCACTGAAAGGTGCTCATGAATAGTCCATTCGTGTTGCCAGCACGGAAGTATGCCTGATTCCCGCGATGGCCCTATTTTAAGCACCAACACGAGGCTATGTGTTTCCTTCAGCGATGATCTGACTAGCTGTACTGATCACTAGCGATGTCAACACTGAACTCTAGTTATGTGCCCGCGATGATACATGTTACACAGTAAAATATCACTGCCATCATGTCAGTCTCCCTACTGTGCTATAAACCACATTCACCTAAGCCCATGCTCCCTGAAATGGCTAAAAAACCCTCTTTGCCTAAGTTATTTGGATCATCGCGACTATTTATCAAATAACCGCGCTG
>APFE031737429.1:83801-109995 GCA_000404065.3 Pinus taeda
ACACCCATTTGCAGCTGATGGGCTTTTTCCCTGCAGGAAGATCAGAAAGGGTCCACGTGTGATTCTTCTGAAGACTCTGGAATTCAGCTTCCATAGCCTGTTCCCACTCAGATGTACCCTTAGCCTCTGAATAGGTTTGAGGCTCAAAAATACTGTGTAGGTTAGCCATAGAGCAAAATTTATTGTAGACTGTTGTTTGCTCTTATGTCTAGAAGTTCTACCTTCAAGGAGCTTGTTACACAGTAAAATATCCCTGCCATCATGTCAGTCTCCCTACTGTACTATAAACCACATTCACCCATACTCATGCTCCTCAAAAATGGCTAAAAAACCCTCTTTGCCTAAGTTAAATGGATCATCGCGTCTGTTTGTCAAATAACCGCGCTGACAGGCGGAGGCCAATGTTGTTGTTGCGCTGCCAGCGCGGAAGGACACGTCTTTTCCGCGCTGGTCCCGTTTCTACGAACAGCGCCCCCTCCGTTGGTCCCTTTCGCGCTGACCAGACTTCCTCTACGTCGGTTTGTGATGTCAGCGCGGCAGTTCACTGTTTTTCCGCGCTGATCCTGTTTGGGCGAATTTGTTCCAACAACCAGCCTTCCATATCCCTCCAGAACTGGTTGTTAGCATTGTTGAGGTCGCCATTCTTTCTCTGGCATGTCTGTTCGACTGACCATCCACTTATTGTGGGGGAGAACCCATCCTTTGCCTATTCATGGAGACTCCTTCTCCTTTATAAGCCTCCTCCATGGCCCATGAGCAGCTAGTTTTGGAGGATAGGGACTTTGAAGGAATTCTTAGAGCATTTTAGTGCTGCTCTTTGTAGGCATTTGGTGTGTTGTGTGAGGATTGCTTTGAGCTTGAGGAAGGTCATGAGCTTGTTGCCTTGTATGTGAGAGAGAGACCTCTTTGACTTGGGAGATTTGCTTCAAAGGTGAATGCTTGGAAGATATGATGGCTGGACCCTCTAGGGAAGGACTCAGCGTCAGGACACCGGTTGTACCTTACTCTACTTTTGTTAATAAAGATAGATGACTACTTTTATGGTTCCATTTACATTTGTTCAATGATTGATTAATGCAAATTGTATCTTTCCTGACCGATACATAGTTGTGGTTAGTAGATTTTACGCTCTTGTTTGCTCTCTTTTGCTTGTGTAGGTATTCGTCCGCGAGGATAGCGGGGAATTGTGATCGGCTGGAGCGAAAGAGCGAGAGGAGTATCTTCTCTTCGACAAACAAGCGTTTGAATCCAAGTAGGTTATTCTCACCCACTTGTTAATTACAACTAGGAACCTGCAGTGTAGCATTGTTCGATTGTTGCTAGACCCCTGTTGGGCTAGTAGGGATCGCCTCTATCCGTAGAGGGGATTTACCTATACAACAATTTGGCGACTCCGCTGGGGACGTTGCCTATCTTTTGTGTGGCACCTTTGTTTTGATTTTTGCCCCTTTGTCAAAAGTTTGGAGTTTGTCTTGCTGTTGACTGGTTTCTGGGTTCGTCCTAGGGACTGCCTTAATTGCTTTAAAAACCTGTTGCTTTGGTTTGGGAAGTTTTTGTTCAAATTTATTTGCTTTTCAGCCTCAGCGCGTTTTATTTTGAAACAGTTGCGCTGACATCGCATCCTGCCTTCTTTGCTGTCTCCGTCATCGCGCTTTCATACCTATACAGTCGCGCTGACCTGCTGTTTCGGGCCAGCGCCCTTTATTCGTGTCCTTCCGCGCTGACAGCGCAAAGTTGCTACGGGCGTCTGTCCGTCATCGCATTGTTGCTATAGGGTCACCCGCGCTGATCCTGTAAAAGACCTTTTTGTTCAAAGTGACCTACTGAACCTCTTGGTTTTGACTTTCTCCTGCTTTTGCTACTTGGTTTTTGGCTTGATAGCTTTGTTTGAACTGTGGCTTGATCGCTTGCGAGTTCTCGCTCTACGAATACTCGTTTATTACTTGTTTTCGGTTTGCGCAAAGCCTTTCTTTTGCTCTTGTCGCTTGGTTTGAGTCTTGTCTTGACTTTTAGCAATTGCCGAAACGTCTCAGGCCGTCGTTTGTCTGGTTGTGGACTCTCATCCTTCGGGTGTTTGCTTATCTTCATTTGATTTCACACTCAAACCCTAGGGCATCTAGTGGTCGTGTGTGTCTAGCCTCCCGCCCCGAGATTTGGTGTTCTTAGTTGGCCAGTCGACCTCGTTTTTGTTCCCATTTTTGTTTGGCAATTGTTGGGAGTGATTGATTGTGTTCCAAGCAGTTTGCTTTCCTCCATTGAATTCCTCATTGTCTTGTTGAGCTTAGATTACAATAGCTCGTAAACCTTTGTTTCCTTTTGATCTAGGGAACCGGTTTCAAGGATTTGGGAATTGTCTTGTGCGCATTGGATGACTTGATGTTCGCTTAGCTTAGCTATCTCTCTAAATTCGATTGAAAAGAACTTTTATGTCATTGGAAAATAGAGCAAACTAGTGTCTTTTGCTTTGATAGTTGGAAAAGAAAAGAGCATTTCATTGTCTCGTATTTCTCAAAAGAAAAGTTTCCTTTCCTTGCTATTAGTTGCATTAGGTTGCGTGCTTGCTTGAGTTCGTTTTGTTTGTTTGAAAAATCCTTAACTCTTATTAGCTAGAATTCATCGAACAAAATGATATTCTTTGGCATATAGTTGCATTTAGGTGTTTCGAGAGATCATACGGTAGGACCTCAAACCCAAACTTAATCCAAGATCAACTGTAAAATTAACCAAATTTACATAAAAACGCATTGGAACCTAACGAGAACATTTAGAGGTCTAGGCTAGAGACGTGTTCCGGCGTCTTTAAACCTGGTATCTTAACGTTGAGTGGTTGGGTGATTCCTCCACGGTGAGACGATAAGTGCTAGTACGGATCGGGCTCCCACGTACCGTCGCGTATATATGGGGAGACTCCATTAGACTTGCAACCTTTATCCACAGGAAGCCGAGTCTGCCGCCTTGTAAACCGTAACGCACCGAACACAGCATTCGGGAAGATTGACTGCAGTACGACGAGTATAAGCAGTTTTACGGGTTGCTTGGTAAACCTTTTGCCTAGAACTTCCGGAGTAGTCAGCTTTTGATCCTTTTCAGACTGCCTAACAGAAAAGGTGCCAGTGAGCGTCTTGTCACTTCGTGCTCATTAAACATTCGAAGGAGATAGAGTCATCTTTTCGTCCTTCTCTCGACTCTTAAAACATGAGAAGGTCAAGTTTTGTTCCTTTGTCTTAAAATTAATTTGGCCACGATAACATTACCTGGTTAGATCTTGTGTGTGTTAGTTTGGGTAGGATTCTTTTTTTCCTATGGCAACTTTTCCTGGGTTCACCAACCTAAGTTCCCCTCCTGATGGGAACCCTGGTCAGTTCCCTCCTCTTGGGAATGTTGGTGCTCCTTATATGGCGACATTATCCCTTCCAGGGTTAACAGTCGGGTTGCCTGTTTGGTTGTTTTCAACCTCTTTGGTCCCCACCGTGTCGGCTAATGCTTCGTCAGTCCCTCCACCTGCGCAACATCATGTTGAACCTAAGGTGGACCTCTCTCCTTCGACACCTACTTCTACGTCTCCTTCTCGTACTTCGCTTGGTGAAAGTCTCGATTCAAGTAACCAGGTGGCTAAGAAGAAGAAGAGGAAGACCAAGAAGAAGAAGTCTCCCAAGAGAGAGGTTACAAGTACGACTGTTCCTGTAAATGCACCTGAAGTCGGGCCCCCTTCCGCTCCTCCGCGAAAGGTTAAGTTTCCTTGTCGATTATGTAAGGACGACCATCTCCTTCGCGATTGTCCTGGCATTCCCAGGATCTTGGAAGCATGGTCCCGTGATCCGGCCCGCCCCTCATCATCCACTAAAGCTCGTGGCGATGTTCCCTCATCAGTTGGGAATGGTAAGGGAAATGGGAAGATTCGAATCCCCTGTAGACTTTGTGAAGGAAATCATCCCCTTCACCTTTGTCCACTCATGGATAAAGCCTCCGTTGTTTTGGAAAGTCTCCCAACCCTCCCGCCCAAACTCCCCGTTGGATATCAACGTTTGTCTGCAGCGGCAGATCATTCGCCTCCCGACAATGAGATCGTTTCACATTCTCCTCTTGTCCAGGCCCCTCTTCCTGAACCTGGTTGTGCCCAGCCTGGTTCAGACCAATCATTGGTCGGACAGAGTGCCGCCCCCTCTGTTTCGGAAGAGTCAAATTCCCATGTTCTTCTCGTCTCCTCGGATTCTCCTGAGCTTGATGATGGTTTTCCCATCCCAGACTCTCCGAAGAATTGCGATTCGGTCCCTCCCGAGCAGGGGGCAACCATATGGTTCCCCCACCTAGTAGTCGGTGTGTCTTCGATTGGAGCCGTTTGACTACCCTCCCCTTCCATCCCATGTGCCTTTCCTGGTCCGCCTATGCCTCACATATGGCGTGCCTGGCACTGGTTGGATGAAGGAGCATCGGTTAGTCATATGCCGTTACTACTTGGCGAGCTTTGGGTTCCCCATCGCCTTGTACCTGTCGACCGAATCTCACCGCTTTTGACGGAGGGACGAGTCAACCATTAGGGATCCTTCCAAAGTTCCCTATCACTTTGGGGGGCAAGACTGTCTATATAGACGTCTCGGTTACCCAAGGCTCTTTAGACTTCAGTCTTCTCCTTGGTCGTGACTATGTGTATGCCATGGGAGCCCTTGTTTCTTCACTCTTCCGTGTGGTTTGCTTTCCACACGAAGGAAGAATGGCGACGATGGACCAATTATCGTTCATTCGTCCACAAGCCCCTCCGGCACCATTGCCCTTCCCTCTTGGTTCTCAGCCACCAGTTGTATCTGTCTCACCTCAGATCAACTACGTGGCCACCTCTCCCATGCCTGTATCCAGCAATGTCGCCATCGTGCATAGTGTCCTGGAGGCATTGGGTCCTGACTTCCGAGACATTGACCTCCCTTTGGGAATGCCACTCTTGGAAGCCCCGATTTCCTATTCATTATGATGAAGTTCGGGTCGAGCATAGTTCCTTGTCTTGAGTCAAGCTCGTTAAAAAATGAATCAAGGAGTCCGGAGCATAGTTCCTGATCTTGTGTCAAGCTCCCTAAAAAATGAAACAAGGAGTCTCGAGGATAGTTTTGCTACTGTATCAACCTCGTTAAAATAATGAAACGGCTTGTACCCGAGCATAGTTCCTGATCTTGTGTCAAGCTCGTTAAAAAATGAAACAAGGGTTATGAGGATAGTTCTTTCACTATGTCAACCTCATTAAAAAATGAAACAACTCCCTTTCCAACTCGAGTCTTTCCAAGACCTCGAAAGTGAACCTTCATTCCATCCACTTTGTTGAATGCAATGAAGCTTGGGGGGCATGTACCTGGTTTTGCGTCATTATGCTGGGGGCATGCGAACTTATAACGAGCATAGTTTTTCGTTTCAAGCTTGTGTAAACATGAAACCGAATCCAAGCAGAGTTCTCTACAGTTCAAGCTTGTTTAAAAATGAACCCATACCCGAGTCACCTTTAAGCTCTTTTCTAACTCGTAAAATACGAAAAGATTGCCGAGTATTTTTTCCCTTTTTGACTCGTTAAAGAGAATAAAAATGGAGGTCTTCTTTCAGCTCTTTTCTGACCGTTTAAATAGGAAAAGATTGCCGAGTTATTCCTCTTGGCTCGTTAAACGTTACTAAGGGGTGGTCGTTTTAATTTCTTTTGTCGACTGTTAAAACATAAAAAGATTACCGGGTTTTTGTCGTTTCAAACTCGTTAAAGGTTATGAAATGACGTGGTTTTGATCACTTTTTTACTTTTTCAGGTCGAAATCACTATTTATGAAAAGTACTCCTCGATCGTAATGGTCGGGCGGTTCTTTCGGGCATTATTTTATACTTTTTCGGGCCCGAGAGACACAACTTTACGAAAAAGGACACCCCTGGAGTTTCCTTTTCTACTGTCTTTTCAAACTCTCTAAACATGAAAAGACGCTAAGTTCTTCCTTTGTCAGACTCGTTAAAACCTGATGACATCGGATCTTGTCGAAATGACACACCACAAGCATATGTTATCCCCATCAAGCTTGTTAAAAATAATTGGGGTACTCGCCAGAAATGGTGGGGGAAAAGAAAATTTTGGGAACCATAATTATTGTCGTGTCGGCAGTATGTCGCTCTTGAACATGGCACTTCTCTGCTTTCATGTTGGGGTGGGGATATCTCATCTCGTTTTTCACTTGCCTCCGTGGGTTTGGGTAATCCTATTTGACCTCTCATCTGCTCATTGCCTCATCATCATGACCTCTGATCCATCGATGTCAAATATTGCCAATTCCACTATCGTGCCGCCAATATGTTCAAGAGAAGTTGACCTCTGAAAAGAAACAACCTCCGTTTGATAGTTCATACAATCTCAATTCACAACATTATCTCTCTGTCTCATGTCAATGATGTGGGATACACTATGGCCCACCTTCGATCAAGGTCACTTCCTGTTGACTTCAGCTCATTATCCAGGAAGCTGATCTAGAGACTCCCTGCCGGTGCCTTAGACCCTGCATGCCTCAATGGTAGGATCTTCGTGTTCGATGTGAGGTTTTCATCATTGGCCTCCGATCGAATGATTCTACGGGTGTTCGACATCAGATCACTAATTCACACGCTGTAGATTGTACCTATAGTATCTTGAGGGCCATTTTCATTATTGGTGGTACCTCTCGCGTCTGTTAACAGTTCCCAATATTGACTGGTAATCAGACGATGTTCATGCATGTTCGACTTCAGCTCACATGTTCACATTCTTGAACTTGTACTTTTGTTCAGGTCGAGATGGAGTGCAAGACCCTGGATTGTGTCTGTTGTAATCCAGGCGTGATTTTTGATACATGACTCATTCACTAGATGGCTGCGACCATACCTAAGTCAATTAATTGATCCTAACCAGATGGCTGCGTCCATACTGCGGATCTAGATTATCATGTACTCTCTTATGGATGGCTGAGACCATACCACGTACATCATGTATTTGAGCTATCAATTGTATCTCTTAATGCAGATTCTCGGCAGCAGCTATATGTGTTCTTGTAAAGCATTTCACCCCTCTCTCTCTCTCGGGCCTCATGCTTTAAGGGGCATCTGTTACACAGTAATTTGTCACCATTGGTCACCGTCCCTATTACCCCTGTTTTCTTACATTGGAGGATACATTCCGGGACCTGTGAGCAGTGACATAGCCTAAAAACACTTGCATTATGTTCCCTTGAGTATATACTTCATGTTCCCTGAAGACACCTTCTGCAAATTATCCCTGAAAAGTGCCCTTTTTCCATTGGCGCAGGTACACAGTGTCTTATCCGCGCCAATCACTGAGATCCTCAAAAAGGGGCGCGCCCATTGGCACTCTTTCCTAGAACAACACTCACGCCAACTAAGTTTGGTAATGATTTTTGGCAAACGCGCACCCATATGTTTTTTCCTTTCAGATCATGAAGTCTTTTGAGGGAAGAAATCCATCTGATAGAGGTCGAGAGTCATCATCTATCCTTGACATCTATCCTCAGTAGATTTTCAGAGATAATGTCGATCAACAATCGGCGTCCTGGTGCATTGAATCTTCCTCCCTTCTCCATTTATAAAAGTTTGTCCTCATGCATTAGTTAAAGGCCAGTTGGGGAGTTCTGGAGTAATGCTAGTTGTGATTATGCTTGTCTGGAGTGATAGTAAGAGTCTTGAAGCAAAGGGAGTTCTGTCGCAATCCTGAGAGAGAGAAGGTCTATTGCAAGGTATACATAGCTGCTCGCCCAGCCAGAGAATAGATTCAACGTCAGAACCTTGGTTGTATCTTTCTCTGCCTATTATTCATTAATAAAAGATAGATGACTACTGTTATGGTTCCATTCTCATTTGTCTTATAAATAGTTAATGTGAATTACATCCTTTCTGATTGATGTATAGTTTCTTTTACTAGATTTCATGCTTGTGTTGGTCCTCTCTTTGCATGTGCAGGTGTCCATCCACGAGGATAGTGGAGGATTGTGACCGACCAGAGCGAAGGAGTGAGAGAGGCATCTCTTCATCAAACAAATAGCGCTGGAATCCAAGTAGGTGTTTCATTACCCACTTGTTAATTGCAATTAGGAACTTGCAGAGTAGCATTGATTGATTGTTGCTAGACCCATTTTGGGCTAGTGGGATCGCCTCTGTCCGCAGAGGGGATTTACCTGTTCAACATTAGCTTTGAAACTATGGAGACACTACCTCGTTGGGAGAAGATTTGAGTTAAGAATAGATCATCAAAGCCTAAAGCACCTCTTCACTCAAAGGGATTTGAATGCTAGAAAAAGGCGGTGGAGCGAATTAATGAGTGAGTATGATTTTGAGATCTCATACATTAAGGGAAAGGATAATGTGGTGGCCAATACACTAAGTAGGAGGCCACGAACCTTCTCTGTAGTACCCTTGAGGGTAAATTTGAGGTAACATGTGTTGGAGAAACTCTTTAAATATAGTTGGTATCTAAAGGTTATATCAATACTCTGGAGTGGGAAGCAGATAGAACCAAAGTTTGAGGGATATGTCCTTGAACCAAATGGACTATTGAGATTTCAAGGGAGAATGTACATACCTAAGGAAGGGGGTATAAGAAGGACCATCCTCAAAGAGTCACATAGAGCACTCTATTGTGCACATCCTAGAGTGAAGAACATGTATGCAGACATGAAGAGACTCTTCTTTTGGGGCAAGCATGAAGCACGGCATAGTCCATTTTGTCACCAAATATCTTGAATGTCAATGAGTCAAGGCTGATCATTGCCATCCGTTAGAACTCCTACAACCACATGACATCCCTATGTATAAATGGGAGGTAATTTATATGGATTTTTTTGTGGGTTTACCACTCACGTCATAGAGGCACAGTGCTATATTGGTTATAGTTGATAAATTGACAAAAAGTGCCCATTTCATCCTAGTAAGAGACATTCACGATGTTGCTAATGTGGCACGAGTTTTAGTAATTGAAGTTATTTGATTACATGGGTTACCCACAAAGATCATTTATGATAGAGACTCTTGATTTACATCTAGGTTTTGGACAAGTTTGCAGCCAGCACTAGGGACTTAATTGAACCTGAGCACTACATATCATCCAAAGATAGATGGGCATACTAAAAGAGTAATCAGGTTATGGAAGACATGCTTAGAATGTACGTCATAGATAATCCGACTCGGTGGGAAAGGTACTTATCATTGGTAGAGTTTGCCTATAATAACAGTTACCATAGTTCAATAGGGATGCCTCCTTATCAAGCTCTATATGGAAGGCCATGTAGTACGCCATTGAGTTGGGAAAAGTTGGAGGACCGAGTAATAGTTGGGCCTAAATTAGTTCAAGAAATGGAGGAACAGGTAAGACAAATTCGACAAAGGTTAAAGGAAGCACAAGATAGACATAAGAGTTACGCTGATTCACATAGGATTGATTGCAGTTATAAAGTAGGGGACCAAGTTTTTAGTCGTATCCGACCCAACAAAAACACCATTCGGTTTGGGAAAGGGACGAAGTTGTCACCTCGGTTTTTATGACCTTTTAGGATCAAGGAGAAGATTGGACCAATTTCCTATCGTCTTGTACTGGCACCCCATTTTCATAAAACTCATGATGTTTTTCATGTATCCATTTTATGAAATTATGTTTTTGATGAATCTCACAAACTAGATTGGAGGGAATTGCAGGTCTTGGACATGGGAACCGTAGTGGTCAAACCATTACACATATTGGACGAGAGGGTTCGACAGCTCAGACGTCACATGGTAGAATAGGTTAAGGTTTAGGGGGACAAGTATACGTCAGGATCTGCTACCTGGGAGGATGCAGAGACTATACATTGTGACTACCCCTCACTTTTTGAGCATCTATGATGCCCATTTTGACTTAGATAGCTACCTATGCTAAGGTTCTGTTTTGCAGTTCCATGTTATTTATCTATGAACGCTATGTAATATTGATGCATTTAGTTGGACAGGTGAAAGTACTTATATATATCATTAGATGGATTAGGTATTGATGATGGAAATGTTTGATGTATGGCCAAATGTATGACTTAATTGGTGATGATTTATCTATTGCATGACTTATCAGAGTTATTGTTGTTTCATTTATGGCTTAAGTGGATATGATTTATCTAATGAATGACTCAGTGAAATTATGATTTATCTAATGTGAGACTTATTTCTAGTATGAACTACAAAATTGACACATGGATACTAGACTTAGTAACATGATGTTTAAGATCACTTATATATATGCATGAATGAGAAATAACCTGTAGATTGGAAATAACTATATGATGACCAAGATCTACTCTTCCATTGGAGAAGGTCGAGACATCTAATGAGGAAAGGTGACAAGACTACCTGACTGGATTACTCTATGACAAGTATCCAACCAGCTCTGTAGTGTGGGACATATTAGGGTGATGACCCTAATTATGGGGAGGGGTGGAGGTATTTCCCACCGTGTAACCTACAAACCTAGAATCATGGGAGGGAAGTGATGGACATGCTCCCCTAGACGTGTGATGATGATTGCTAATTGCCTGTTGGGGAAGTTAGGCTGATGTAGTTGACGCTTCCTCCATATTGGTTTTATCAGTGGTTAGATTGGTATAGCCAATGCCATAGTATATAGTAGCAGAGGATGGATAGGGTGAGAATGTAAGTATGTTAGGAAGGATAGGAGGATATATATTAGTTGGAGACTCATGATGGGAAGTGGTGTCATTGTCTGACTTATCAAATTTTACTACTACAACTTTCTCTCTATTTTATTATGCCTTATTGTCAAACTTCTTTCGAACTCCTTGTATCATTTTCACTCAAACTTCAGGACAAATTTTTCTGAAGGAGGGGTCTATTTAATGCCCTACTTAATCTTATCATGCAAATTTTATTAGTGTTTAAATTACTTGAAAATATTGACTTATAATTATCAAGAAATATTGGTACATACCTACATTTGTGAAACTGTAAATTTATTTACTGATATAAATTTTATTATTGTTATTATTCAATTCCCAACTTGTCTTCTCAAATTTAGTTTTGGATAGGATATGGTCTCCTTCAATTTATTCCAAATTAAATATCCATATCCCAAGGTGTCTTCTCAAAATCTACTTGGGAGAAGATATGGTCTTCTCCAATTAATTTCCAAATTAAATATCCATATCTTATCCCCAAAATGTGTTCTCAAATATAATTGGGAGAAGATATGGTAAGAAAAGTCAAGGATACTAAATGAAAGGATGAGGGGGTAGTCAAGACATTAATGATAGGTGGTTGGGGTGGATGGGAGGAAGAGTCATTAAAGGGGAAGGATGATGAGAGGAGAGGGGATCATTGGTCTTGGTTTCGGTTTTGGTTTTGGAGGATTTTGTTTTGGGAGGAATGTCGAGAAAAAGAGAAGGGAGAGAAGGAGAGTGTGTTTTTTAACTTGGGCACAATAAATCTAGTTGGACTTGGGCTTGGAGGGCTAGGGAACCTCTGGAGGTTCCCTAGGCTAGGAAATGCTTCCTAGTTGGCTGGGAGGAAAATTCAGTTGGGTAGTCAAGAGGAGCATCCCAACAGAGTTAGGGGCTTAGGAGAATCTCAACTAAGCTATTGGAATAGGTATTCATCAGTTTATTGATTACTTATGTAAATGGTTGCAATGAAATTATTACTTATTTAAATTGTGGTAAATAAATTTTAATGGTATATTGTCATCAAATAAATGTTTAGATATAAATAAGTTATTTCCCACCTTATTGTGTTTAAATTTAGATAAATTTAGGTTTTTAGTTAGAGGACCCTAGGAGGGATCCTCACAGGTAATCCATTGTCGATCTAGGTAATCCTCCATGCCAATGACAGATCACAACCAAGAAACCTCATGCATATGCCATCCATGCCAAAACTAGTGAAGAAATCATACATGCAACTCGGTACCTGCAAGAAAATTTGATGTATTTTTTGATGCCGATTCCTTCTTGTGATTTCCTTCTCTTCCTTTTCCTTATTGCTCCATGAATCCATGTGTACCATACCCTCCAAGAGTGCTCCAAGAAATACCTAAGTATCCAAGAGTATGAGAGAGAGAAATAATAATGCAAGAGATCCAACACCGAACTAAGAAAATATTATTAACTGATCCTCGGAAGCCTTTTTATGAATGAGGCCTCTATTTTCTTCATTTTCCATTATTTTCCTTCATTTTCCTCCTCACATGTAACTTGTGACCTTTCACCTCCCTTTTCTCCTAATTTCCATTATTTTCATAAATAAATGGGCCAAAAATGTCTTTTTTCCTTTTAATGCCTTACTATTATACTCTATTATTATAGTAAGTTAATGAGCATCAACTAATCATCAAGTTCATACCTCCACTTCCATAGGTACCTCGTTGTTGGGCCCCATCAAAATATCATTTGTATTCACATAAAGGGAGAACCAAGGAAGAGATATATCAACATCTAGAAGCTGACTTAGGTCTCATATAGTCGTAGAAAAATCCAACAACCTATGAAAGTTTCTAGGTGCAATTGAATTAGGGACCCTTGAAAATTCTCTTATTTTGAACCTTCTAAATACCCCAAGCAATGAAATCCAGAAGAAATCTAAAATGACATGGCTGATGAATCCACCAAGCAACACACCTTTGGGATTTACCACAGAGCCAAGATCCACACTATATATATCTCATACCAGATGAACTTGTGCCAAAACCAAATACGACTTTGGGCTTCACCAAAGTTCCAAGAGCCACACCATATATTTCATACCAAATAAAATTGTGATAAAACAAAAAACACCTTCAAGATTTACTGCAATGCCAAGAGCCATGCCATATATCTCAGACTAGATCAACTCATGACAAAAAAATATCCCTTTAGGATTCACCTTAGAGCCATGAACCACACTATATATATATACAACCAAATTAACTCATGACAGAACCAAATACACCTTCGAGTTGCATCCCAATGCCAAGAGCCACATCGTATATCTTAGACTAGACGAATTTGTGACAAAACAAAATGCAGCTTTGAGCTTCACCGTAGTGCAAAGAGCCATGCCATATATCTCAGAATAGATGAATTGATTCAGATTTAAACCAAATACGCCTTTGATACTGTATGTATGTATCAAACTTGATTGATCGATCAATTAACTAAAAATGCAACACACACACACACACACACACACACACACACGTGTGTGTGCGGGTGCCCTCGGGTATCACTGGGGCCAACATCAATTTGAATTATAATTTAAAACCCCATAGAACCTAGTTTTGGTGCCTAGATTGTGACCATGGTGTTTATCATTAGTATATTATCATTAGACAGTTCCCTTATGATTATCATTGGTAACATGGAGGAAGAAGTTGAATATTTAAGAGAGGGCAACCTTCAGTGGAAAAAATTCCCCCCCTGCCTATGTTGCAAGAACGTTCTTTGTTGAATTGTTCTTCTTTTGACAATGGTTGGTTTTGTAAAGGTTATTATACTCTGTGTGTTCCAACAGTCATCAATAACCCACTAGAGGATTTTGTTGTCTGGAGCCTTACTGTAAGAAACAATGGAACAGAGTGGCAATCTCAATGGCAATGTGAATTGAATGTGAGTCCTGAAATGATTGATAAAGTAATTGGCTTTGATTTAGATGAGGAGCTACCAATATTTCTTGAGTTTACTCTACCTAATGATCCTACAAATCCTCAAAAGTGTCTTTACAAGATGTGTGATCATGGTGAATATTCTACAGATTACCTCAATGGTTTGGAATTGCCTCACCATTTGTTGATGCAGTTTCAGGACGATGGGAGTCATTCACATCAGACCAATAGTTGTACTTTGTATTATATTAGGGTTTCTGAGAGGGAGAAAGAATCTGAGCTAAGTTTGTACAAGGTTTAGTTGGGTGAGGATAACAGTGCATGGATTGATTCATTTGAGGAATTTTGGAGGCCCTGGGTGCCCTCTCTTGGCCCAGAATTGATAGTAACGCATTAAAAAAAATTTCGAAGAGACTTTCACAATGGGACCAAAATTTGTTCACTTTTTCCGATTCTGTGGATCTAAGTACCATCAAGCTGGTGCCAAAGGGCACACTCTACGTATTTCATCTAGCAGCGGTTGTGATTAATAGATAGTAGCCACAATTAAATTTAATTCTTGGGAACATCACAATGTTATTTCCTTACAAATCTTTTAGCGGCCCCACGTTACTAGAAGCCTTGGAAACATTCTAGGAAATGGTTACTATTATTTCCATGCAAATATTTATATGTTTTGACTGTATGTTAACAAAGTCGAAGAGAATTGTTAATCATATATGTGTTTGAGTTATTTTTTTTGTGATTTATAATGTTTTGATATAGTTTTTCTATATCAACCACAGTAAGTAATTTTTGTTGATGAATAAGTAATTTTTTTTTTTTAATGATGAATCACTAACAAGTTGAAAATGTTGATCCAAAATTTTAAATTCTGAGTGTAATTATCTAAAATAATACATTAAAAGAGACTATAATTATACTTATAATAATAATTTGGGAATATTTATTATCATTAATTAAATTTATAAAAAAGGACAGTTAAAAAATAAGTAAATAAAACAAACTTAATTGGAAAATAAGCATATATATTTCAACCTTGGATAGATACCGATCATAAGAATTTCATGTTATTTTTTTCTATTGACACTTGGCATTGTATATCAAAGAATATGGTTCACTTAAAAACCACATCAACGACTCTCATTTGTATAAATTCCGGCTGTATATCAACAGATTATGCAATAGACTAAAGCAAAATACAAGATATACTTCTACAACAAACTTTGTGGAAGCTTAATCGAATATGAGAAAGATCAATTTGAACACATATAACTGAGAATGAGAAATAAATCACACATAACACAGAAGAAATAACCTTGGGAAAGCCTCAACCTAAAACCCCAACCTCTGTATTATCATACAAGTGGAAGTATGTTCAAGTTACAAAAAGAATAAGCTCTCAAGCTATCCTGCTCTATCTGCAATCAAACAATATTGCTCATAGGCAATCAAAGGCTCTCACAACCTTCTCCTCTGCACTCTAAGACTCCTATTTCCTTGCGCATTTTTTTCCTAGGGTCTAGTGCTTCCACTTGTGTGAATTCCCACCTCACATTGCTCACTTGGCTCAGAAATAACTGCACAAACCTGAAGGAGATAATTCCTTTTGCATGGATGAGTTTCCTTTATAGGAAAAATCGTCCAACTGATAGTAAATTGTCCCATCATTTGTTCTCAACTGGGTCTATGACTGAACTGACATGCATGAATTATTTATGAGAGAATATTCAGTTATCTGAAGTGCAGCAGTTACATGCATGCAAGAATTAACTAACTGAACTCACAATTAATTCAACAAACTATTTTAATTAATCTAGCTGGACTTGACTCAGTTAACTAAGCCAACTAATTACAACTTAATATTACAACTCATCCTTATCTAGGATAAATTCCTCAATCAATGGAGAAAATGTTGCATGTCCCCACATAGACTTCATGTTTGATTTTCTACAACTAATTAACTCATGGTGAATTAATTAATTATTTTAGAAACAGCTGCTAAGATCAAATTCGAATTTTACTTCTAAATTTTAGTTCAGGGACTAACTAAAATTGGAATCCATCCCAAAATGCTATTTATAGCACTTCCATTTTTCATTCCTTGTTGCTATGTCCAACACTGGTACCCGAACTGTTATTTATAGGAGTTCTATTTTTAGCACTTCTATATTTAGCATTTCTTGTTGCCATTTTCAACAATCCCTCTAAACAAGAAAGGGATTATCAATAAGCCCAATCCTATCTCTATGGAACTCAAACTTGCATTTTGACAATACCTTCGTCAAAATATCTTCATCCTATTCTTCGGTCGAAACATATAGCAACAACATGATCCTCTTGACCACACAGTCTTGAAGATGGTGATACCGGATAACAATGTGCTTGGACCTGTCATGAAAAATTGGATTCTTAGAGAGTTTGATACAACTCTAGTTATTGTAGTAGATCACTATAGGATCCATCCTCTGACCATATAATCCCACCAGAACCTTCTGCATCCAAATGGCCTCACATGCAGCCTAACTATCAGCCATGTATTTAGCCTCTGCTGAGCTAAGTGAAACTAATATCTATTTCCTGTTGTACTAGGAAACTTTAGTTGAACCAAGGTTGAACATTCCTCCAGAAGTGCTCTTCCAATCTGATGGACTCCCAGCCCAATCCGCATTTGTGAAGCCCTGAAGCTTCACTCCCTCTATCCATTTGTACCACAATATGAACTAGGATGTGCCTCTGAGGTATCTTAGCACATGCTTCGCTGACTTCCAAAACAGCTTGATAGGCTAAACCATAACTTGACTCAGTTGGTTCACTGCAAAGCATAAGTCGGGTCGTGTGCTCACCAAATACATAAGTGAACCCACCAGTTGCCGATAAACAGTAGAAACTAGTACCTCACTTGAAGTAGCATCCTCCTTCCTATATTTCCCATCTAGAGGAGTCTGCATGGGCTTGCACTTCTCCATGTGAAAGCGCCTGAGTATCTCATTGGCATACTTGCCTTGAGACACAAATACTTCACCATCTTTTTGGCACACTTCTATTCCTAGAAGGTAGTGCATAAGACCCATGTCTTTCATTTCGAACTCTCTTTCAAGGTCCTCCTTGCAAGACTGTATCAGCTGATCATCACCTGTCAAAATCAGATCATTGACATAAAGAAAAATGATCAATGGTTTACCTTCTACCATGATGTGATGAAGGTTCGCATTTTCTTCACTCTGGGTGAAGCCCAACCCGATGAAATATCTATCGATCATGGTGTACCAAGCACAGGGTGCTTGCTTCAGCCCATACAAAGCCCTCTTGAGTCCGCACACATGTGACTCACGATCGAAGGTCTTGAAACCCTCTAGATGCTCAATGTACACTTCTTCCTCAATATTCCCATTGAGTAATGTTGGCTTCAAATCCATCTAGTGGATCTTCCACCCCATCTGAGTTGATAGTGCCAACATCGATCTAATCGATGAGTAGCTTGCTATAGGAGAAAAAGTCTCATCGTAGTCAATCCCCTCAACCTGTGAGAAACCTTGGGAAACAAACCTTGCCTTATGTTTCTCAACACTTCCATTAGATTCTTGCTTTACCTTGTAAAGCCATTTGGAACTCACCACTGACTTACACTGAGGTCTTGGGACAACATCCTACACACTGTTTCGAATGATAGAGTCATACTCCTCTACCATTGCATCAACCCAGACTGATTGCTACACTACCTCCTCACATGAAGAAGGTTCGTTATCTACAAACTCCACAACTAGGGCCATGTACCTAGTGTACTGCTCGGGCGACCTCCTCTGTCTCCGCTGAGAATATGGCTATCCCACATTCTCCCATGCATCCATCATCAACCTGTTAGCTTCCCTTGAGTGTTTCTTCCCATCTTTGGAGGTATCAGCATGAGTGGATATCTCCAATCCCTAATCCTCTGCATGTGGCTGCTTCGCATCGCTCTAAGGCTCCTCCTCCTTAGGAGCTGAAAGTTCCTCCTCTGCATGCAACTTGAACTCCATCTCAAGTGATAATCGCATGGCTTTCTGCTCGTCGAACTTCAGATCCCTACGTACCATAGTAATTTGAGTGGAAGGCAGCTACATTTAATAGTTCTAGGGTGTATCTGTGTACCCCACAAGTATTCCCAACTTAGCTGTTGGGTCTAGCTTCTTCCTGGCATCTTTGGTCACATGATAGTAAATTGATGATCCAAAGATTCGAAAGTGACTTACATCAGGTCGCTTCCTGGAAAAGGCCTCCATAGGTGTCTTCATCCCCAGTATATGGTGTGGGCTTCTGCTCTGCAAGTATACTGCTATATTGCATGCCTAAGCCAACAAATGCAGTTGTAGGCTTTGGTCATGCAACATCGCTCGAGCTGCTCCCACAATTGATCTGTTCTTCCTTATGGCCACCCCATTCTGCTATGGGTTATGGGGTTCCGTTAGTTCCCGTTTAATTCCTTTTTCAGCGCAAAAGTCTTTAAAATGTTGGGAGACATACTCACCATTATCGCTACACAAGGCTTTTATTTTCTTTCCAAATTATTTTTCTTCCAAGGCTTTAAAATCACAAAACCTCAAGAAGGTCTGATCCTTCTTTTGTATAAAGTAGATCCAGCATCTATGAGAAAAATCATCAATAAAAATAACATAGTACCTTTGTTTAGGGGTCGAGGCTGTAGAGAAAGGTCCACAAACATCTGAGTGAACTCACCCCAGGATTGCTCCAGCTCTACTGTCTTGATCTGGGAAGGAAGATTTCCAATTCTTACCCAAGGTACAACCATTGCATGTATTCGTCTGCTCAATTTTTTCCTTGGGCAATCCGGTAGAAATCTGCTGCATGATCTTTAAGGCTCCATGGTGCAAGTGGCCCAGTATTCTATGCCATAGCTCACCAACATCTTGGCTCTGCACCATCTCAGCGTTCGAACTCAATGTAACATAGTCATCTACCTCCAGCTTGTAGAGATTCTTTACTCGAATCCCAATTCGCTTTGTCTCTCCAGTACCAATGTGCCTCAGGAATACCTTTCCTTTACTAAAGACTACATCATAGCCTTTATCTTCGAGCATAGTGACAGACACAAGATTCTTCTTTAGACTTGGTACATACTTTACATCTGTCAGGGTGAGGGGAGATCCATTCTCCCTTTGAAACACAACCGCTCCTTCACCTGAGACACAACACTTTCCATCATCGCCCATCTCATTCCACATTTGGAGATCCTTCTCCTCCAAGGTATTAAAAAGATTCTTGTCACTTGACATGTGGAATGAAGCTCCACTATCCAAGTACCACACACATCCCACCATGGATGAAGCCATGCATGTGATAAGTGAGAAATACAACTCAAACTGTGAGGCCAGTGCCTCACCATCAGATCCCTTCGAGGAACCCTTCTTGGATTTCTTCTGTGGACAATTCGTAGCATAATGGCCCGCTTCATGGCAATGAAAGCATCGCACTTTCGATTTGTCAACCTTCTTCCCACCATGGGAAGAACTAGATTTGGGATGGGACGCCTTCCCTTTCCCTTTCCTTACCTTACTCACTGAGGCTAGATTTTCCTCATCATCTTGCTTCGATGAGGATCCATCTCTGGTGCTTCTTATTTCCTCCTGCATCAGACCCGACCAAAGTCGTTCCCGATATGGCATTTTTTCTCTTCCATTAGCCAAGTCTTGGTAGCTATGCCAGCTCTTAGGAAGATCGAGGAGTGCAAGACTCACCATGTCATCATCAACGATTGTGATCCCTACGCTTCCAAGCTCATCCCTGCATGTGGTGAGCTTTTTCAGATATGTAGAGATCGTGTTGCCCTTTTCACACTTGATCTTACGAAGCTTGTCTTTTAGTGCCAACTTCCTCTGATCGCTACTATTTTGATATACATCTTTCAATGTTTTCCACATCGAAAACAGTGTCTCCTTCCCATGGAGGCTTGAGACAATGTGTTCTCGAACTCCCTCTAGGAGGATTCTCCTTGCTCTAGCCACACATTTCATCCATTCCACTAGTTGAGTAGCATCATTCGGCTTGGGGAATTCTTGATCAACGAAGTCCTTTAGACCATTATCCTCTAATATTTTTTCCATGTGATTCTTCCAAGCTATATAATTCGAGCTGCCATCAAGGGCATACTCGAGTCTTAAACCACTGAACGCCATTGGTGAAATTGAGATGTGATAAGAACTTGATTTCTATATTCAGGAACTACAAACTTCAAACTTCTCCCTTCTTGTATACTTTTCTTCTCCTTTGATCACCTTTTCTGTAATACCATGTAGAAATTCCCATTGTAGATCAACAGATTATGCAATAGACTAAAGAAAAATACAAGATCTACTTCTACAACAAACTTTGCAAAAGCTTAATCGAATATGAGCAAGATCAATTTGAACACATATAAGTGAGAATGAGAAATCAATCGCACATAACACATAAGAAATAACCTGAGGAAAGCCTCAGCCTAAAACCCCAATCTCTATATTATCATAAAAGTGGAAATATGTTCAAGTTACAAAAAGAATCAGCTCTAAAGCTATCTTGCTCTTTCTGCAATCAAACAATATTGCTCATAGACATTCAAAGGCTCTCCCAACCTTCTTCTCTACCCTCTAAGCCTCTTATTTCCTTGTGCAATTTTTTCCTGGGGTCTAGTGCTTCCACTTGTGTGAATTCCCACCTCACACTGCTCACTTGGCTTAGAAATAACTGCACAAACTTGAAGGAGATAATTCCTTCTGCATGGATGAGTTGCCTTTATAGGAAAAATCTTCCAACTGAAAGTACATTGTCCTATCATCTGATCTCAACTGGGTCTTTGACTAAACTGAAATGCATGAGTTATTTATGAGAGAATATTCAGTTATATGAAGTGCAACAGTTACATGCATGTAAGCATTAACTAACTGAATTCACAATTAATTCAAAAGACTGTTTGAATTAATCTAACTGGACTTGAATCAGTTAACTGAGCCAACTAATTACAACTCAATATTACAACTCATCCTTATCTCTTTAACTGATGAATAAATTCCTCAATCAACGGAGAAACGGTTGCATGTCCCCACATAGACTTCATGTTTGATTTTCTACAACTAAATAACTCATGGTGAATTAATTAATTATTTTACAAACAACCGCTAAGATCAAATTCGAATTTTACTTCTCAATTTTAGTTCAGGGACTAACTAAAATTGGAATCCATCCCGAAATGCTATTTATAGTACTTCCATTTTTCATTCCTTGTTGCTATGTCCAACACTGGTACCCGAACTTCTATTTATAGCAGTGCTATTTTTAGCATTTCTTGTTGCCATTTTCAACACTCCCTGTCAACAAGAAAGGGATTATCAGTAAACCCAATCCTGTCTTTGTGGAACTCGAACTTGGATTTTGACAATGCCTTCATCAAACTATCTGCATCCATTTCTTTGGTTGAAACATACAGCAACAACATGATCCTCTTGACCACACAGTCTCGAAGATGGTGATATCAGATATCAATGTGCTTGGACCTATCATGAAAAAATGGATTCTCAGGGAGTTTGAAACAACTCTGATTATCACAGTATATCACTGTAGGATCCATCCTCTGACCAAACAATCCCACTAGAACCTTCCGCATCCAAATGGCCTCACATGCAGCCTGACTAGCATCCATGTTTTCAGCCTTTGCTGAGCTAAGTGAAACTGATATCTATTTCCTGTTGTACCAGGAAACTGCAACTGAACCAAGGTTGAAGATTCCTCCAAAAGTGCTCTTCCGGTCTGATGGACTCCCTACCCAACCCGCATTTGTGAAGCCCTGAAGCTTCACTCCCTCTGTCCGTTTGTACCACAATCCGAATTGAGATGTGCCTCTGAGGTATCTTAGCACATGCTTCACTGCCTTCCAAAACAGCTTGGTAGGTTGAACCATAGCTTCACTCAGCTAGTTCACCGCAAAGCATAAGTCGGGTCGTGTGTTCACTAGATACATAAGTGAACCCACCAGCTGCCGATAAATAGTAGTAGCTACTACCTCACCTTAAGTAGCATCCTCCTTCCTCCAGTTCGCAGCTAGAGGAGTCTGCATGGGCTTGCACTTCTCCATGTGAAAGCACCTGAGTATCTCATTGGCATACTTGCCTTGAGACACAAATACTTTACCATCCTTTTGTCACACCTCCATGCCTAGAAAGTAGTGCATAAGACCCATGTCTTTCATTTCGAACTTTCTTTCAATGTCCTCCTTGCAAGACTGTATCAACTGATCATCACCTGTCAAAATGAAATAATTGACATAAAGAACAATGATCAATGGTTTACCTTCTACCATGATGTGGTAAAGGTTTGCATCTACTTCACTCTTGGTGAAGCCCAATCTGGTGAAATAGTTGTTGATCCTGGTGTACCAAGCACGGGTGCTTGCTTTAGCCCATACAAAGCCCTCTTGAGTCGGCACATATGTGACTCGCAATCGAAGGTCTTGAAACCCTCTGGCTGCTCAATGTACACTTCCTCCTCAATCTTCCCATTGAGTAATGTTGTCTTCACATCCATCTAGTGGATCTTCCACCCCATTTGAGCTGATAATGCCAACATTGATCTAATCGATGAGTACCTTGCTACAGGAGCAAAAGTCTCATTGTAGTCGATCCCCTCGACCTGTGAGAAACCCTAGGCAACAAACCTTGCCTTATGTTTCTCAACACTGCCATCATCTGTCTGCTTTACCTTATAAAGCCATCTGGAACTCACCATTGACTTACCCTGAGGTATTGGTACAACAACCCACACACTATTTCAAATGATAGAGTCGTACTCCTCTACCATTGCATCAACCTAGACTATTTTCTACACTGCCTCCTCAAATGAAGAAGGTTCAGTATCTACACACTCCCCAACTAGGGCCATGTACCCAGTGTACCGCTTGGGCGACCTCCTTTGTCTGTGCTAAGAAGATGGTTGTCCCACATTCTCCGGCGCATCCAACATCAACTTGTCATCTTCCCTTGAGCGTTTCCGCTCATCTGTGGAAGTATCATCATGAGTGGATGTCTCCACTCCTAGATCCTATGCATGTGGCTGCTCCACATTAATTTGAAGCTCCTCCTCCTTAGGAGCTTAAAGTTCCTCGTCTGCATACAACTTGAGCTACCTCTCAATTGATAATCGCATGGCTTTCTGCTCATTGAACTTCAGATCCTTGCATACCACAGTCCTCTGAGTGGAAGGTAGGTACACTCGATAGTTGTGGGGTGTATCCGTGTACCCCCAAGTATTCCCAACTCAGCTATTGGGTCTAGCTTCTTCCTGACATCTTTGTTAACATGAAAATAAACTGATGATCCAAAGATCCGAAAGTGACTTACATCAGGTCAATTCCCAAAAAAGGCCTCCATAGGTGTCTTCATCCCCAGTAAAGGGTGCAGGATTCTGTTCTACAAGTATACTATTGTCTTGCATGCCTCAGCCCACAAATGCAGTGGTAGGATTTGGTCATGCAACATCGCTCGAGTTTCTCCCACAATCGATCTGTTCTTCCTTTCAGCCACCCCATTCTACTATGGGTTGTGGGGTGCCGTCAGTTCCATTTAATTCCTTCTGCAGCACAGAAGTCTTTAAATTGTTGGGAGACATACTCTCCACCATTGTCACTACGCAAGGCTTTTATTTTCTTTCCAGATTCTTTTTCTACCAAAGCTTTAAACTCACAAAACCTCAAGAAGGTCTGATCATTCTTTTGCATAAAGTAGATCCAGCATCTATAAGAAAAATCATCAATAAAAATAACATAGTACGTTTGTTTAGCGATGGAGACTTTATAGGAAGGTCCACAAACATCTAAGTGAACTCGCTCCAGGATTGCTCTAGCTCTACTGTCTCAAGCCGGAAAGGAATATTTTGCATACTTACCCCAGGTATAACCTTTTCATGTATTCATCTGATCAAGTTTTTCCTTGGATAATCCAGTAGAAATCTGCTGCATGATCTTCAGGGCTCCATGGTGCAAGTGGCCTAGTCTTTTATGCCATAGCTCACCAACCTCTTGGCTCTACACCATCTGAGATTTGGAACTTAATGCATCACAATCATATACCTCCAGCTTGTAGCGATTCTTTACTCGAATCCCAATTCGCTTTGTCTGTCCAGTACCAATATGCCTCAGAAATACCTTTCCTTTACTAAAGACTACATCATAGCCTTTATCTTCTAGCATAGCGACAGACACAAGATTCTTATTCAGACTTGGTACATACTTTACATTAGTCAGAGTGAGGGGAGCTCCATGCTCTCTCTGAAACACAACCCTACCTTCACCTAAAACACGGTACTTTCCATCATCACCCATCTTGATCCGCATATGGATATTCTTCTCCTCCAAGGTACTGAAAATATTCTTGTCACCTGACATGTGGAATGAAGCTCCACTATCCAGGTACCACACACATCCCACCATGGATGAAACCATGCATACGATAAGCGAGAAATACAACTCAAACTATGAGGTCAGTGCCTCACCATCAGATCCCTTCGAGGAACCCTTCTTGGATTTCTTCTATGGAAAATTCGTAGCATAATGGCCCACTTGATGACAATGAAAGCACCACACTTTCGATTTGTCAATCTTCTTCCCACCATGGGAAGAACCAGATTTGGGATGGGATGCCTTCTCTTTCCCTTTCCTTACCTTACTTGCTAAGGCTAGATTTTCCTCATCATCTTACTTCGATGAGAATCCATCTCTGGTGCTTCTTCTTATTTCCTCCTGCATCAGATTCGACCAAAGTCGTTCCCAAACTGGTAGTTTTTCTCTTCCATTAACCAAGTCTTGGTAGCTATGCCAGCTCTTAGGAAGACCAAGGAGTGCAAGAATCACCATGTCATCATCAACGGTCGTGATCCCTACACTTCTAAGCTCATCCTTGCAGGTGGTGAGCTTGTTCAGATATGTAGAGATCGTGTCACCCTTTTCACACTTGATCTTACGAAGCTTGTCTTTCAGTGCCATCTTCCTCTGATCATTGTTATTCTAATATAGATCTTTCAATGTTTTCCACATCGAAAACAATCTCTCCTTCCCATGGAGGCTCGAGGCAATGTGGTCTCGAACTCCCTCAAAGAGGATTCTCCTTTCTCTAGCCACACATTTCTTCCATTCTGCCAGTTGAGAAGCATCAGTCGGCTTGGGGACTTCTTGATTAATGAAGTCCTTTAGATCGTTATCCTCTAATACTGCTTCTATTGGGTCCCTATAATACTAGTGATTACCCTATTACTATGGTAGTTGTACCCCTTATTAATATTGTTGTGCCCCTATTTCCCCCATATTGTTATTATTGTGCCCCATAGAATCCCTCTATTCTTATTTTTGTGGCTTTATATTATTATTGTTAGGTCGGTCTAGGGTTATATTGTGACTCCTTAGACTCCTATATATAGAAAGGAGGTTCTGTCATTTGTATCATACAAGAATTGTTCATTTATTTAATGTAAAGGAGGTTGCCCCCTCGAAGAGGCTGAATTCTAAGGCGTTGATCTATCTTTTCTATCTTTTCTTGAGCTGGTTTCATAACATTTGGTATTAGAGCCAAGTTCTAGGGTTTCGCAGCTCCAAATAGGCCATCGTGGAATTTTTGCTATAACTTCTTTTCTACGATGTTTCAGAAGTCACAAAAAAAAACCCATTTGAGATGACATCGCGCTGCAGCTCGGGTCTAAATTTCAGAGCTTTTCGCGCTATATTTGCGGAGATATGATCTGAGGAAGTTGGTCTTTTTGCAGACTCCTAAATTACCTTCCAAACAGGTGACCTGGGGAAAATCGTCATAACTTTCTCTCTGAGCATCAGATTGAAATTTCGCAAAAAGGTACAGAAAGAGGACGGAATGTAGTTTCTTATAGATATTTTTCAGAGCCATATGTCCAAATAATGACACGTGGCACTTCATACAAGTTCTCTCGTCTGAAAAGGTCTATAATCCAGTCACTGTGGGAGATTTGTCATAACTCTTCATTGGAGAATCCAATTGGGGTTAGACTGGTGGCATTGGAAAGAGGACACAGAGTGCTACCATAGGTCACAATTTTAGAACTGGATGTTCTAAAAGTACAAAGATACATCAGAGGCAATATCGAGCTCATACAAAGAAAAAAAAGGTGTGTAGATTTTTTTAAATTTTTGCTTAAGATTGGTTTGAATTTTTTTTTTGAAGGAATTCAAAGGGCTAGTAGAGCATTATTATCAGTAACTGATGCCTCGAGGAAAGAAAATGCAAACACCTAGTAAGGAACCTGAAAGCTCTAGCATGACTCATGAAGAAGAGGAAGAAATGCTACATGATATATCGAAATTACAAGACCAAGTGCAAAAAATCTCAGCCTCACAAAACCTAACAGAAGCTAAAATAAATGGCATGGAATCTAAGATAAAGGGCATGGAAGCGAAGATGGAAAATTGGAAGATAGATTTGAAGAGAGACATGGATGATTTGAAGACAGATTTGAAGACAAACATGGACGAATTGAAGATAAATATGAATAAGTTGCTACAAGAAATGGTCACTAAGGGTGAAAGGGTAGTAAAGGAAACTC
>APFE031737429.1:112985-185120 GCA_000404065.3 Pinus taeda
ATTTTTAAAAACTTACCACAGGGTTAAGAAGGAATTTTTTTGGGATGGCCTTAAATCAGATATTCAAAAGATTGTGGCAGAATGTTTGGTTTGCCAACAAAATAAAGTTGAAACAATTAACACACCGGGTCTATTACAACCTTTATCCATTCCAAGCCAAAGTTGGGAGGAGGTCTCAACGGATTTTATCACAGGTTTACGCAAGTTTGTTGTAGAAGTATATCTTGTATTTTGCTTTAGTATATTGCATAATCTGTTGATTTATAGTGGGAATTTCTACATGGTATCAGAGAAAAGGTAATCAAAGGAGAAGAAAAATATACAAGAAGGAAGAAGTTTGAATTTTGTGATTCCTGAAAATAGAAATTGAGTTCTTATCACATCTCAATTTCACCAATGGCATTCAGTGGTTTAAGACTCGAGTATGCCCTTAATGGCAGCTCGAATTATATAGCCTAGAAGGATCGCATGGAAGCTGTTATGAAACCAGCTCAAGAAAAGATAGAAAAGATAGATAAAGCCAATTGACAGCAGATGAAGCGACATAACAGAGGAGAGTGCAATGCTTGAGAGCTGATTCTTTTTGTAACTTGAACATATTTCCACTTGTATGATAATACAGAGATTGGGGTTTTAGGCTGAGGCTTTCCCCGGGTTATTTCTTATGTGTTATGTTTTTTAAGTTGTTGATGCACATATTATCTCAATTGCTGATACACCCATCTGGTAGTTGTTGCTACTCCTACAACCTCATTTTATCAAAGTGATGACTTATTTCAAGTTGTTGACACTCCCTAGATCGTGTGTTGACACTCCTACTGCGTTGAGTTGTTAACACATCCGAAATCGACAATTGTTTAGTTGCATTGCTATAGGACAACCCCTACTAGATGCGTTGCCAGAATGAGATGGAGGTTACAAATTTGGTTTGTCCACATATTGAGAGGAAACAAATTGACTCGGTTTTAAAGGTGAGAGGTTAGCGACAGGGGAAGCAATTTGTTTTAGTGGAACACGGAAGAAAATGGGATTTTTTTTTGCTATTATTTTTATGTTGGTTTGTGTAGGCTCCTAGCTCTTGAGTTGTTAGCATTGGTTTGGCTACTGCACAATTTTCAAAGAGAAAGACTAGTTGTTGTACAAGTTAGCAAGGGCGTTTGATTGTTGTGCATGGTATTGTTGTGTAACATCATGGGGAAATTCAAGTACTTTGAGGACTTCACTCTCAAATTTGTATTCTTATCTATAACAACATATTTTGAATGAATAAAAAGATATTTGAATCCCTTTCTATGTTATTGTAAGAAAACTCAAATTATTCTATGTTAGGAAAGGAAAAAGGAAAGAAAAGAAATATGTGCTGAGGTGTCAGGAATTTTTCAATAGGCTACGTATGGTTTGGACTAGATAGCAGTGATACAATGAGTTCTCATAATAAAATTAGAAGGTTCTTGTTTCTAGGAACTGCTCGGGGGAGACTAACTGATATAGTAGTCTCAAGGGTGAGAGGCAAAGGAGCAAGCAACAAGGTCTAGTTGCATACCAAACTTGGAAGACAGCGAGATTGAGATAAGTGAAATTCTCATAATAAATAGTTAGAGATCTAGAATGTGTCTTTAGATAAATCTATGCCTCATATATGTTAATAAATAGTAGAGATAATCTATGTCTGATATTGTTAATAAATGGTAGAGATAGAAGGGTTAACACTAGCACCTTGTAACGAATAACTCATAGCAACCTCTAAGTATCCAGAAGAGAAGTAGATTTACTTTTCTAATACCCAGAAAAATGTTCAGTTAAATGGTGGAAATGACAAAAGGAGTAGACATAGTTTAGGTTTGTAAACATTATAGCAATAGAACACAAAAAATAAGAAGACGAGAAATGCAAATGCAAGACCTCTATGGAGATTATGGAGATTAATTATATATATAGATACAAAGATCTAGCAAGAGTTTAGGTATGTAAACTTTATAGCAAAAAAAAACAAAAAAAAATAGTAAGACGAGAAAAGCAAGACTTCCATACATATTGTTTATATTTATAATACAAGGACCTAACACACACATGATCTTTTATTTATATAAGGAAAACCCTGATTTCCAGGGAGAAAAGGAACGAATCTAAATACATGAGCAAATAATTAGGCTGATAGGCCTTCCTATGCATAAAAAATAGTCAACCCTTTTAACCTGCTCCGTTGGATTAGGTGAGACACTTTCCACCATTGATTTGAAGTGTGACTGCTTTTTCCAAATATCAGTTGAGTTGCCTCACTGCTTTTTCCCATTCTTTTATGTCACTATTGAAGATATTTTTACTGATTTTTCTCTACCAGTTGTAATTGCTGTTCTTCTTCCCTGGCATTTGGCAAGCATTATTCTTCTTCCCCGAATTTACTTGTAATGTCTATTGTAGTTACACATCCAACGATAACAGGAACAGGTGAGTTGTAATGGATGCCGGTACAATACATTTAAATAATGATAGAAGTTAGCTGTAATTTTAAGATCGACATAAAAATACTTTTCAAGCAGCCAATAGTTCACAGAAGGTTCACACAAGGGCTCTGGTAGATTTCATCAAATGGCATATCCCCCTGCCATGACCGCCCTCAGTTCTGATAAGATAAACATGAATTCCAATCTGCAGAATGCCTGGACTGTCCATCTTATATTACTGTTAAGAAGATGAAGATGAGAAGAAATCCCCCAAAAAAGCAGCAACATTGTCAGACCTCAACTGGTACAGTTTCAAGCAAAGAGAAGGATGGATGTTTTGTTCAGACAAGGAGCTAGGAAAGGAGAAGATTATATAAAAGAAATAGAGAGGATAGTGAAGATTACATTTCCAAATTCTTTGAGGGTTAACTGTTTGGGTGACAATCTCTAGCGAGCTCGTCTGAGGCCTGTCACATTCTTCACCGTTATGGCCATCCCCTTCTGTGATGTCAAGTGAGTTCATTCATGTTTAAAAGCTTCTTAAACATCACCCAGTTTCAATTTCTTTGTTTTTTCATCTTTTGAAAGCGACCAAATGTAATATCTACATGGGGTTCTTTTCAAATTTGGAATTATTGTAAGCTATTTCTGTGAAAAATCTGCGTTGCAGGGTTTTACACACAAACAACTCCCTCCAATTAGCATCCAATAGATTGTTTTTAGATATAAAAGTTCTTCCAGGTAAGAATAATGGATTCGATTTCCAATTTAATTTGCAAGGAGAACATCTTGTACACATGGAGTCATCTTCGGTTTTAGAAAGTGGGTTACAATGGGGTTAGATGCAAATCTTCCATTACCCTTCTCTTTGATGCCAGATTATATTGTTCTCCCGGTTGGGAATGGTATCTTGGAACAAATTTTAGGGGCCATGGAGAGAGAATTGTCTTCTAGATTTATAAGGGATTACAACATTTGGTGCCATGTTTCACTCAGTAACTGGTACAGTTCCACAACTGTCCGCTCCATGAGTTTTTTTACCTTTCTAAATTCTGAGTTTGAGCATATCAAAATGTATCACTGTTTGGTATTTTATTGAATATAATGTATATAAATCGGACGTTAATAGAGGTTAAATCTTTTCTGTACTTTTGAATCAGAGAACAAAGCTGGTCGAAATACATTGAAGTTAAAATATTAGTTAGTCCCATGAATAACACAGATACATCTCAGGTTAACGTATTTGATATCAAGAAATTGAATGGCATGGCTTTGGAGTGTTGGTGATGTTCTTCTGTTTTCCATTTAATGCTACAATAGTCTTAGCTTTTTCATATCTATAAAAACATTAGATATCTTCTGATGCAAAATTTGATGCACCGAGATTTCTTTTTGAACATTTTAAAAAGTTTCAGCCAGCATTCCGTACATTTCTAAGTTTTGCATTACATTCTAAAATGATTAAAAAAGATAGAACATTTTAAAAAGTTTCAGACAACATTCCGTCAGTATATTTTTAAGTTTTGCATTACATTTTAAAATGATTAAAAAAATAGCTAGATGTTAGGGTGGTTCAGATAAATTTGACTTGGTTAAGTTAACTCATGGTTTTCATGTTCTATGTTTATAACAACTCATAGTTTTATTTATGGTATTATTCTCTAATGTAATTTATTTAAAAACTATTAAAAATAGCTAGATGTTAGGGTGGTTCAGATAAATTTGACTTGGTTAAGTTGACTTGTGGTTTTCATGTTCCATGTTTATAACAACTCATAGTTTTATTTATGGTATTATTCTCTAATGTAATTTATTTAAAAACTTAGCAAAATCAATGATGGTTATTCCTAGGGGCTATTAAAATCAAACAACAATGCCTTTAAACATATCCACTTCTCTCCATGTTTTATAATCCTAACACTAACGCCAAGATAAGATAAGTTGCAATATCTTACTACTCATAATTTTAGTTGCAATATCTTACTACTCATAATTTCATTGTTTTGGTACTGTGTAATCATCGAACCCAGTTTGTGTGTTATCCATCTCTTCTTAAATTCAGAGTTTATGGTCAAACTAAATGCAGATATATTATGATCTCATGGACATAAAACATATCAATATATTTTTATTTTACTTCAAGTTTGGTGAAAGTCCATGAAAGCCAATATATCCCTTCAAGGATTTATTTTATTTTGGGCAATTTAAACTAGGTTTAGTTTGAATGATTAAATTATTATAATATTTATTATTTTGAACCAAAATACAATTTTTCCAATACATTTTTATCAGCCTCTCTTTGCACCTTTTGGCACAATTGATAGTAAATATTCATACTGCCAAAAAAACATTTAGTAGTACTAACTCACCATATTAACAGAGAATTTCAGAAAAACAAAATGTATGTGAATTTATAAGACTTGGACGGTTATACACCATTTTATACCATACATAACCCAAAATTTCCTCTCTCGCGGCAAGGTCAGGTTACCAACAAACAAGAAGGCATTAATTCGACCATATGGTCTCATTATTATATAACGGTCCGTCAATTCAATATCGTACCATCCTCTTATAGAGGGTATTGTGGCTGCCTAAGAAGATGGCAAGATGCTCAACATTATTAGCATGAGCACAAACTGAAGCTGGACACGAATATTTGCAACCATTATCATCATCGTCTCCCTCACAAGGAATTCAACTCCTTTGCTTCTCTGAAGATGTGGAGATGTGGTTCGTTTTCAGTGTCTTTCAGAAGTTATTTATAATGGTTTGGATTGGAAAGTAACATGATAGAGAAGAATTCATGTAACACTAAATTTCTGGAGGCTTTACTCATATGCTGGTAGTGTAGCAAGATACAAACAATAAAAAAGCAAGTCTTATCACTAACATTAGGTTTTGGAGTTTTGATGTTTGAAATAGATTTGCAAAAAATTTTATTAGTATTCTGTGTTCTTGTGAATTAATCGATGATTTGCAAAAAATCTTACTAGCATTCAGTGTTCATGTGAATTAATTGATAAAATTCACTAAATACAGACGTCAAAGTATATAAATATAAATAATATGTGGGTTTGTTTTTTTTTTTTTTCAACAAGAAAAAACCACTGTTTTATATTATAATTAAAACCATACATACTTATAATTAACATATCATCCTCATAAACCCTATGGTATACATTACTTCCCTCTATCATTGACAATTCACTTCAATCTTTCTCTATTCAATGGGCTGTGGACATTGACGTTTCAGTCTATCGTTGACAATTCATTTCAATGTTGCTGTATTCTATGAAGTTGTCTATAATGCGACTTTTTGGAGATTCCGGTGACGGAATCCGGCGGAAGAAATGAGGTTAAATCTCGATTTTTAGCAGTTAAAATGGTTTTTTAACTGCATATTTGGATTCAGCACCCTCGAAAACCCCTGGAAGCCATTGATTGTGCAGAAACTAGCTATTAAACTTGGGATTCCAATAAATTGCTGCCGGATTTAGACCGGAAAAATCCGCCGGAAAGACTTTCAAAAAGTCACGTTATAGACTACTGCGTATTCTATTCGTTGTCTCTCATAATTGAATTTGTTATATTCATAAGTGAATACCCGGATTGTTCATAAGTCACTTCAATGTTGTCATGTTCTGTACGCAACCAGCAAAAAGGAGAGTTCCCTTACGATACCCAACATTTAATTCAACACACGTGAAAACTTCATACGGAAGTTTGAATTGAAAAATTAAACGAACGGAAAAGTATCTAAGGGGATAAAACCACCTATTGTTTTAAACATCGAAGGAAAATGAGGCATTAGCTTGGATATCTTAGCTGTAAAACTTCAATCAATTATGAACAATTCAGAAACTTCTTATGCATAATTCATGACATTTAATCACTTTGAGTTGAAATTATTTAAGTATCTTATCAAGCTAACCAATTTCTAACGTAAATTATAATAAATAGAAAATTATCTTTTTCGAGAACATTCAAAATCCAACTCATTCAAATTTGAACATTGAAAATCCAACTCATTCACCTGAAATGGTACTCTTCTTGAACGACTTTGCTGACCTTTCGTAATAGAATCCATGACTTTCGAGACAATTAAACTGGCATCACATCAGTTTTGATGCTTTGCCTTTCACATATAAACAAGTAGGCTTATGAACATTATACAACTATCATAACCATTAAAACCAAACTTACCCTACCATCTCATAAATAAGTAAAACACTCATAAATAAGTCAAACACATGATATGATATCAATTTAGAGGGCAACTCATAAATACATAGTTTATCCACATAATTTCCATTTCATTCATATCGTTTACATTATCGATTTAAATCCACAAAGGTGCTTATCTGATTACAAACAAAAAGCTTCTTGCAACCAACTGGACCACATTCCACTCCACCATAGACTCAGTTCCACTACAATATTTATTACGGCTAGCTACTCCGAGGTGATATTTTCTCCCAAAAATATAGCCTAGAGCCATGAAAGCCATTCTCCTTCATATTTTGCATGTCTTTCTATCTTGTCTTTCTACTTATTATTGCACTCCAGTGAGTGCTAGAAACTCTGTTTCTTTGCATCTCCTTTCAATCTTTTCCACTCATATCCTTTACAATTAATTCACAATTATTAACACGTACACAATAAGTATATCCTAATATGGGCATATTAGCTCTTTATATATACCCCACGTTTGTAGTAACATATTTACTATATATTATGAAATAGGAAAGTTCATAATATATACTATATGTCATAATATAGTATGCATATATATCGAGGTATGTTTTTTTTAATATATATAAAGAGTTAATATACCAGTATATTTTAATGGTTTCATTAATTTATAATAATATTTTATGGTAAATATATATGTATTTAATATATCATATGTATTTCAACTCATTTAGGTTCAAAAGAAGTGTTTTAGTACTAATTATAAATAATATGAGTGTAGTGTTCTTTCTATGACAACATTTTTTTTTCCTTGAAACATCAAATTTTGTTTATAAACCTTATCATTTTTCACTCTTAATTCTATCCAAATCCAATCTTTCCATCACATGTATACTTATGCTTATTTTTGCACCTTGTCTCTTCTATTTAGAACTAAATAACTAAAAGGGTTGATTGAAAGTAATGCATAAGTGTGTTTGGTTTGAATAACATATGGTCACATTATATATATTCATAATAAGTGTGGTTTGTAATAAATGGTTTGGGCCACTGATTCAAATTAAAGGTGTTGAATTATAGGATCATATTTGGTTTCTTGTACCTTGGTTGCATATTGATAGAATGATACTTGTAAGTTTTTTATGCATTGTCAATTTGACCAAAGCCCATAGGTTTTGACTACAATCAACTTCTAGGTGAATTTATTCATGGATATGATCATATGCCAAGTGGATGTGCTCATAGCTTCAATTATGTGTAAGTTGGGCACACATTGCAATATCAAAGGGAGCAATTACAATTTAAAAGAGATATTGTTGTTAAATATGTGAGGAATTCGGGGTAGCAATTTAGTTGCTAGACCTCATGGAGAACTCTTGCATGAGTTCCAGTCTCTTCTTAGGAGGCAGTTATTCAAGGATAAGCAAAGTATCTTGAGATCCTGATAGATAGCGACCATCTTGGGTTGTTGCAACTATGTTAATAAACTCAACTACAATCGAGATGTTCATTCTCGACCGCTTATAGCCTTATGGAAGATCAATTGTTTCAAGTGTCAAGTATAGGATCTTGAAGCTTATTGAACTATCTACAATTTGTATCCCTTAAGGATAAAATTAGCATGGGAAATTTGAGCCATGACTAAATTTGATGTGACTGTACTAACCAATTACTATTTTTGTTTTTAATCAGTTAACATGAACAAGACCGAACTTGTAGTGTTCCAATTTTATATTTTGTATGCTTTATATAAAGAGTAAGCACCCAGAGTGTAGACATTGTTCCATTATTATTCGTCTCTAAGTTTATAATATTAAGACTATTGTTGTGTAATTGGTGGAGGCTCCAATTATTCATTCGTGGTATTTGCATAGGTATGTGTTAAAAGCTCATTTATTTTCATTGTTTTGTGTGGAGTAGTTAGAAGGTTATAGGCATGGACCGAGCCTTGAGTTGGGCCTGCTCAAGGCACGATCATGTGCCATAGTCATTTTGATTTGTTTGAGTTATGTTACTTGTTTATAGTTTGAACGAGAGTTGAAGGACCTTGTCTTTTGTTCTTTTGTGAATAGACTTGTGGTTTTCACCTTTCAACTTATATATATATATATATATGTCGTGTGAAGGTTCAAATAGTTGCATTTATTTTATTTTCAATATATGAATGTATTTTGTGTGGTAGCATAGTTTGAAATTTCATGCAAATTATTTTAATGATTTTCTTTTGATTTTTTTAATGGGGTGGGTGTTTGTTTTGTTTTAGGAGGGATATAAAACAATTAATTGTTGCAGAACTAGAAATTAAATAAAATACTACAATGATTTTGAAGCCAAGTTGAGCTTACCTATTAGAGACTTGTAGGTAACTGAAGAGCCATTTAGCTAAAAGTTAAGAAGTAGGACCCTTTTGATGAGACCTCCATTCCCATGCATTTAACTTAGGTCATTTTAATAAGTGAGAAATCTTGTCGTTTGTACACATAGCACCAAGGGGTCTCACAAGTTTACTAGCCTGGTCGACAATTAAATAAACACTTCATGATTAATAATATTTAAGGCTAATAAAAATACTTATCAATGAGAAACCCTAAATATAAGTCTAAGAACTTACTTATGGACTAGGTTAAATTCATCGATAACAAATCTCCTTGTTGACATTATTAAATCTCATATAGAATGTTACTTTATAATTTATGGACTTGAGTAGAAAACCATTAATTTTGTTGCTTTATAATATATGGACTCCAATAGAAACAAAAATCAAAACAAAACATTATAACAAAATTCATCATATCACTTAGAAAATATAATAGGAATAAAATAATATCACTCAGGTCCACACTTCAAATAAGCTTAATTAACATCATTTTTTGTTAATAATTGACCATGTTTATTAACCCTTCACAATTTTTTATTAACACTTTATTATTAATATGGTAAAACTAATGTCTGGGAGTAATAAACAAATAAATTAAAATTTAATCTTCAATTGCAATTCCATGAACCTCAAACTTACACAATAAAGTAATCTAATAAGACGAGCAATGTAGCCGCTTCGACCAACGTGACCTCCTCGACCAGAACAGAATCTATGAGGGTGTCAGGCTGAGCACTACCTCAACACAATGGGAAAATCAAACGCGACTTAGGGAAAGATATGATTGCGTTGCAGCGTATCCTTGATTATCCATCTTACTGCTATATTTTCAACATCAACTTACAAACTCTAAACACAACCTTCAGGAAACTATTCATTTTTTCAGCATCTAAGTTAAAAACAATAAGCAAACTCTAAACCAAGTCTTCATGAACCCATTCATTTTCCTTCCTTTTTTTAAGTGCCCATTATATGGGGAGTGTGCAGCAAATCCAAAGACTATTATTCAATTACTCTAATGCAAATATGGGAGCGAAGGAGGAGAAAGATAGGCGAGTTACAACACAAATCTACCCTTCATATTCTACTTCGAGAGCTATTATCATGTCTTCCATAGCACACACAGATGCCCCTTTCTTTCCTCCATCTCCGTCTTCATCTTCACTCACTGCCTTCATGGTTGCTTCTCTTATCTCTTTCGCTCTCTCTCTCACTTGATTGCCTTTCTCTTCCTTATTAACATTCTTACACTTCTCTCCACCGTCTCCTGCTTTAGGTCTCCCTCTTTTCCTCTCCACATCTCGATTCACACCCCCACCTCCTCCTCCAACATTTTCGAATTCGCGAACTGGTCCCCTGACATGGGCCATCCGATAATAGGCACCCCTTGGCTCACGCTTTCCAGCATCGAATTCTAGCCACAGTGACTCAGTGATCCTCCTGTCGAAGGATGTGATAGGATCAGCAGCTGAGGCGCCCACTTTTTGATAAGAAATCCTCGCTTCTTTCCTTTCACTCGTTCTTCAAACCCCTCTGGTAGAAAATCTGCTGAGAACTCTGAATTAAATGGGACCTCCACCGGCGGCCTAATGGCCCAAATGAAAGGCTGTTGGCTCGATTCTAGTCCCAAAGCCAGCTCCTTCATGTGTGATGAAAATATCCAATTTTGGCTTCCAAAGGAAACATAGAGTACAGAGGAGGGCACCTGGGAATCGAGCCAGAGCAAAGATGCCCTTGCATATTCCGCCTCTGCCTGCTTGCCCTCCAAATCAACAGTTGTATTTGAAAAATAGGAAGAGAGAAATGAAGAGGGTAGGATCAGTCCGACCACCCAAACCTGTCTACTAGTGGATTTTTTCATGTGTTGGAGACTGCTATGCTCAAGCTCTTCAAACGTATTACAGATTGACCCCCAACTACACACATTGGGAGATATCTGGCGATTGAGGAACAAGATCCAGGGATCAGATCCTGTCGCCATTTTCAAATATTTTAAGGAGATAAGATTGAGTTATATTTGAGTTGTAATTAGGTAACTCAATTTACTGAGTTAAGTCCACTTAAATTAGTTCCAAACTATTTGAGGAACTAATTTTGATTTAACAGTCAGTTGATGCATGCACGCACTCAACTAGTGTACTCCAGTTAACTGAAGATTCCCTCATCAGAAATTCATGCATGTCTATTCTGAGAAAGACCCAGTTGAACTAAATGTCAAGGACATAGTACTATCAGTTTCATGTTTTCTCCTATAAAGGAAACTCATGCATGAATTCATGTTAAGGTTCCTTGAGGATTGCACAGTTCTGATAGTGTGTTAGAGAAGTGTGTGAGAGCAGTGTTCCACTGGGTGAGGGAGATCATCCCAGAGGAACAACGCAAGGAAATAAGAGCTTGGACGACAGAGGAGAAGGCTTGTGAGAAGCTTTGATTTCCTGTGAGCATCCAGGAGGATTGTACTGAGTGCTGGCTAGTTGTGAGAGCTGAGGCATTGTATAATTCTGATGTATTTCCACCTTGTATGATAATACAGATAGTGGGGTATTTAGCTGAGGCTTTCCCCTGAGTATTTTTTGTGTTTCATGTGTATTGATTCTTCTTCTTTTGGTTATATGTGTTCAACTCGATCTTGCTCAATCTTTAAGCTTCTGCAAATTGATAGTAGTAGATTATAGTATTTTGCTTTGATATATTGCATTATCAGGTTAATCTACAATCAGATTTTCTATAGAGATCTTCGAGGGAGACTTGTAGGGAATTTGTAGGAATTTCTACATGGTATTAGAGCTAGTTGATCTATAGAGAAATTTCTACATGGTATCGGAGCCAAGTTTATCAGAGCTGTGAACAGTATACGAAGAAGAGAATTCAAAGTTTGAAATTCAGGGTTGCAGGTGCAAATCAAATTCTTATCATACTTTAAGGTTGGCCAATGGCATTCTATGGATTTAGACTCGAGTATGCCTTGGAAGGTAGCTCGAATTACATAGCATGGAAAGATCACATGGAAGTTGTATTAGAAGACAATGGCTTGAAAGATTTCATTGATCAAGAAATCTCAAAGCCAGGTTCAACTAATGCATAAGAGTTGGCTAAGTGGAAGAAGTGTGTGGTGAGGGTGAGATGGATCATCCTTGAGGGAGTTTGAGACCATATTTTCTCAAGTCTCCATGGGAAGGATACTCCATATTCAATGTGGAAGACATTGAAGGACCTCTACCAGAATAGTAGCAACCAAAGGAAATTACCGTTGAAGGATAAGCTTCGAAGAATCAAGATGGATAACGATGATACTATTTCCACATATATGTACAAGCTCACCACCTGTAGAGATGAGCTTGGAAGTGTGGGAATAGCTATTGTTGATGATGATATGGTTAGCCTTGCTCTCCTTGGCCTTCCAAAGAGATGGAATAGCTCCCACGACTCTATGAATGGAAGGGAGAAACTGCTAGATTGGGAACAACTGTGGTTGGATCTCATGGAGGAGGAGATCAGGAGGAGCACACGAGATGGTTCTTCATTCAAGGATGACGATGAAGAAAATATGGCCTTAGAAAGTAAGGCAAGGAAAGGGAAGGGGAAGTCATCCCATTTTGAATCGAATTCTTCTCATGGAGGGAAGAAGGGTGACAAGTCTAAAGTGATATGCTTTAATTGTCACAAGATGGGACATTATGCGACTAATTTCCCATTGAAGAAGTCCAAGAAGGGATCCTCAGAAGGATCATAAGGTGAGGCATTAGCCTCTTAGTTCGAAATGGAATTTACCCTCATCACATGCATGGTGTCATCAATTATGGGTTGTGTTTTGTATCTTGACAGTGGAGCTTCATTCCACATGATCGGCAATAAAATTTTATTCAGTGCCTTGGAGGAGAAATACCTTAAGATGCGCATAGATATGGGTGATGAAGAAAGGTATAATGTTTCAGGAGTGGGCACGATTGCTTTTCAGAGCGAGCATGGAGCTCCTATCACCTTGACAAATGTGAAGTATGTGCCTGTACTGAAGAAGAACTTGGTATTGGTCGCGATGTTGGAGGACAAAGGCTATGATGTTGTCTTCAATAAAGGAAAGGTGTTCCTTAGACACATCACCATGAGATAGATGAAACATATCGGTTCATGAGTTAAGAACTTGTATGCTCTTAAGGTTAAAGATGCATGAAAATCCTTGCAGAGCAAGGAAAATGTTAGAGACTTGGTGGTTGAGAGGGAGAGTAAATTACCTCTCAACATGCAGTCCCAGAAGAAGTCTCAGAAAATTGTGGAGGAGCCACAATTGGAGAAGTGGGCAGAGGGATCACATGCAACCATACCTCCAGGTGTGAGGTGGGGTGATGTGAAGTGATAATCACAAGAAGGCTGAAATCGGGCAGGGTCCATTGAGAGGTTTTATCTCATGGATCGTACCTTGCTACAGGAGCCCAAAGTACATAGTAGCGGGAGGAATCAGTGGCATTGATGTAGTCATCGATAAAAGTGACAGAGGCTAGAGCAGTTAGATACTAAAGAGCGCAGAGAAGGATTAACAATAGTGCAGAAAGGCTGAGTCAACAGAAGCACATATTTTTCAATTGACAGAGGCAATAACAGTGAGAGACTTTGATGATAGATGCACCATAATGATTCAGATTGGATGTTTTTTTTTGTTTCTGGGGTTGCTGGAGCAACAACACTAGAGAGAAGTGTTGCATGCAGAACATTCCAAAGGCTTAGGATCAGGATCGATTTGAATTCCTTTCTTTTTGAGAGGGAGTATTGAAAATAGCAACAAGAAATGATAAAAATAGAATCCAAAATATTCCAATCTTAATTTTTCCTTGAATTAAAATTTGAATTTAGTCTCACCAGTTGCTTGGAATTAATTAATTAATTAATTATGGATTAATTAGTTGGATAAATTCAAGTTAGAAGCCTTTCTGAAGTCATGCAATATTTATCCCTTAAATTAAGGAGATTATCCCTTAATTAAGGAGATAAGATTGAGTTATATTTGAGTTGTATTTAGTTAACTCAGTTTACCGAGTTAAGTCCAGTTAAATAGTTCCAAACTGTTTGAGGAACTAATTGTGAGTTATCATTCAGTTGATGCATTCATGCACTCTAGATAACTGAATATTCCCTCATCAGAAACTCATGCATGTCTATTTTGAGAAAGACCCAGTTGAACTAAATGTGAAGGACATAGTACTACCAGTTGCATGTTTTCTCCTATAAAGGAAACTCATGCATGAAGTCAAGGTAAGGTTCCTTGAGGGTTGCGTAGTTCTAACAGTGTGTTAGAGCAGTGTTCCACTGGGTGAAGAAAATCATCCCAAAGGAGCTGCGCAAGGAAATAGGAGCTTGGAGGGCAGAGGAGAAGGCTTGTGAGAAGCTTTGGTTGCCTGTGAGAATCCAAGAGGATTGTACTGAGAGCTGGCTAGCTGTGAGAGCTAAGGCTTTATATAATTCTGATGTATTTCCACCTTGTATGATAATACAAATAGTGGGGTTTTTAGTTGAGGCTTTCCCCTGAGTATTTTCTGTGTTTCGTGTGTATTGATTCTTCTTCTTCTGGTTATATGTGTTAAAATCGATCTTGCTCAATCTTTAAGCTTCCGCAAATTGACAGTAGAAGTACATTATAGTAATTTGCTTTGGTATATTGCATTGTCAGGTTAATCTACATTCAAATTTTCTACAGAGATCATAGAGGGAGATTTGTAGAGAATTTGCAGAATTTCTACCTGGTATCAGAGCTAGCTGATCTATAGAGAAATTTCTACAAAAATTGCAAGTTCATTGGAGTACTCTCAAATTCCTCCCCATTGTTGCTTTTTGTGGTGTCCTTTGGAGAAGATATCTTTCATGCCATGATGACAATAGCTAATGATGACAGTAGTTGATGAAGAGAAGTGCTCAACAACTGCAATACATGTAGGAGGAAAATGCACTCATGGTGAAAATGAATTAGCTTCAGAAAAATGACTCACAAAGTAAGATCAAGGAAGTAACCATAAGGCTGAAGGGAAACTATGTGAAAATCGTTACTGGAGGGAAGGGATTGGGTCCAAGAACTGCGGAGTCTCAATAGCTAGGGGAGTAGCTTGAGGCTTGAGACTATGCAATGTGTAGTCTCAGCCTGGGCAACTTGAGGGAGAGACTGTGCATTGCACAACATTAGTGGCCAAGGGTGTGTCTTGAGCCCTAGAAATGCACCATGCATAGTTGGGCTAGAAGGGTACTATGAATTGCATAGTCTCTCAGGCCAAGCTTAAATCTTGAGCCTTGGACTTGCGTATTGCTCATTTGAGCAAGGAAATTTCTCGCCAAGTGAAGGGAAGATGTTCCTAGAAAGAGGATGGAAAAGTGGCAGATTTGAGTGATAGTGCAAGTTGGAGTGTAGATTTGACTAAGGAAGGATAGATCAATGAAGATCAAGTGTAGAATATCAACATGCAAAAGGAAAAAAAAACATGCATAGGGAGTTTCTGAAATGAAAACCACTAATGGAAAAAAAAATATGATGCAACACTTGTAAAAGGAAAATTTCAAATTAAACCAATAGTTATACAAGCTAATATTAGTTAAAAAATCAGCAACCATGAAAAGAAACAAGTAAAACAACACTGATAGAAGTGAAATGATAAAAAGCAACAAAAAAGCGATAAGAGACAAAAAAAGTAAAACTAACCCAGAAAAGCACTGCACACTCCATTGAATGCTCCTTGATCTCATTGGGAAGGCTATAAATCCAAGATCGACTGTGAAAATTATCTAGACTAATTAGGGTTTATGACGTGTTTGCCTAAAATCATGGAAAAAGAAACACTTGATAGAAAATCTAAAAATAACAATTTGTGTCATCCTTTGGGAAACTAATCATCCAGCCTCTATTTTCTAGGGATTACTTTTTTTTTTTTTTTTTTTGGGAAATTGACCATTCACACTACCAAGAAGGATTGCACAATTCCAAACCATTAGGCAACTTCTTGACTCAATCAATTGTGCAGTTTCTAATCTGAAGGGAAGATTAGCGTAGTTTATGAGCTTAAGGTCAGGATTTTTCCCAAAATTATGTAGTTTGTGAGCTCAAGGTTGGCTTATCTTTCTGGATTGCACATTTCTTATCCTCAAGGCCAACCTACCTTCCAAAATTGCATAGTTTATGGAGGGAAAATTGGCAATGCTACAAAGTCAAGTCAAGAGATAACTTGTGTCTTAAAGGTCTCAAACCAAGATAAAAAAGCACATCACAAGAATTTCATGAAAGATAAGCCTTGATCATAACATGAAAACTCGACATAAGTAAATGATAAGATCACGTGAACATAAGGGAGGCTCCAAAATCAAAGCATGGGACAATTTTTGGAGGGTGGTTGTAGCAGCTACAACACTTGGAGCCACACTGGTAGAACTCCAACTCTCTATATGGGTCTTACTTCATGTAAAACAAGTCTAACTCTTCAAGGAATTATTTTTTAGCTCATTGATCGGCATAGCTTCTTTACTTAGCTTACATTAAAGATATAGTCCCTACCATTCTCTTCATCAAAGACATACTACAAAAGGAAGTCAAACTCATTTGTTTCAATTGGGGATGGGGAGTTGCTTGTTTCACCTCTCTGTGCAAGAATCCTTTCTCTTCTTTTGTCATTTATTGTTTTTTATCTTTTTTTTCAAAGAACCATTCATAGGTACTTATTAATTTAATGAGGTGTAAGAGGGATCCACACTTATTGAGAGTAGTAGAGGTTGTCCCTTCCGAGAAGGATATTTATACACCTTTAAAGTACGGTTCACTTGTTAAAGTTTCCTCCCCTCTTTACTCTACTCAACTTAGTTGACAAGATGAAACCTAATAGTTATAAGAATGATTAGAGTACGTGGTACTACTTAAATATTTAAGCATTGTGATTCCACTATGGTTTTCTCCAAAAAGAGTGTATTTTCCATTAGGGTATGATTGACTAAAAGGTGCAAGATCCATGCAAAGAGAGGGAATAAAGAAATAACAAATCATTGGCAGTAGCACAATTTCCTCTCAGAATTCACCATGTTTGTTGTGGAAACCAAACAAGGTCTCATGTAGAAATTATCCTATGACGAAAGGAGAGAAAAGAGGTGGTTGGAAAGTAAATCAAAATAAAAGAAAACAAAGAAGCTACCCCTACTCCTAAACTAAACAAGAATAGACCAGGATTACATAAAATGAAACGTCAAGTGCAACCACCGATACATAGGATGACCTATATAGGGGAGGGAATCCATATTAAGAAATATATTCAAGAAAAAAAATAAACAATAAAGATGAATTAATACGTTTCGCAACATTCGAAGAGTGAAAATGCATGCATAAAGAATGAAAGAAAAAAAAAAGGCAAAAAAATCAACGGATGCATGATGGTGTTTACACACATCGCAACAAGATAACATGGGAGAGAATCCTTTCAAAAATCTAAACTCAGAAAACATAAATAAGGTGAAAAACTTCCATTTCGCAAATGAGCTTTCCAGGTATGATTCCTCCAATGATTAGGCGATATCATCGTGAAAAATAAATGGAGAATACAAAGATTGTGGAAAGGATTGATTTTTAATTTGCACGATCAAATGATGAGGATCATTGAAAGATACAAGACTATTATGATCACGATTGGGATTAATGTCAAGACTGTGAAAAACTGACATAACCATCAGCTCGGGATAAAGTGCCTCAACATCTTGAGGTAGTTCTAATATATTAGACCATAGATCATCAAAAACCAGTGGCTTAAAAATATCAACAGTAGAAAATATACAGTCATGACTAGTTGAATCAATAAATAGATCACAACATCCATGATCATAAAGTTCAACATCAAAAACATCGACATCCTCTTTATTGAACAAATCGTAGAGAGGGGAAGATTGAAAACAATAAATTTCACCCTTTTCTCCTTCAGAATGATCAAATTATTGATGGGAAAGATCTGAAAAAGAATATTCTTCCTCTACATGTTCAAATGAAAAACTAACATTCCACAAGTTCTGGGTATGATCAGAGTTAACATTGTCAAAAACTGATTCTTCGAAGGATTCAACAGGTATGACAGAATTGCGGAATATGTCAAGATAATGAGGGAGAGGTGAAAAAGTAGAAATATCAGCTTTCATCACAGATTCTTATTCAGAGATAGAATCCAACACATAATCATCGTAAATGATATTGCAAGTTGGCTTGTCAACACCAAATCCATCCTGAATTTGATACTCATGAACATGAGAAACAATGATTGAAACTGGTGAACATAACACCTCACAATCAGGAGGACCAAAGGAACCAACGGATGGAGGGAAGGAGAAAGAACATCACCACAAAAATCAGATTCATAATCGAAACTTGCGTTTAAATTCTGAATATGTGAGGTGGGAGAAGATGGTGGGAGGTCAACAGATAAAGTCTCAATCTCTCTAACCTCAACCTTTGTAAATGGACTTGTTTGAAGAGAAGAATATGAAGAGTCACTTGGAACAACAACAACTTCAATGCAGATTTAGGGAGCTGCATAACCATTATATTTTGTGATAAAATTGAAATATTCATATTCTTTTGGATTCATCGAAATATGAACAAGAAATTTGAAATTATATTTCACTAACTTCCAACCAATATCATCTTAAAAAAATTCAAAACATAAATGAATAAGGTGATCATGAAAATCATTAATAGATTCGCGAGGTGCTTTTCTTAAATGCATGATCTTCTTAAAAACAAATTTATAATCATACCTATCAAAGGTGAGGTAGAGCTCTTTGACAAGATGTTCAAAAGAGTGTATAGAAGTGGTTGGAAATGTGTAACACCATTCTTTGATGCACTCTTTAAATGTGAGAATGAACAACTTGCAAGCAACATCATCACAATGAATATTGTGCTTAGTGCAAAATTCAAGAAAGCAAGCATTGTGCTCGAGAATGGTTGTTCCACCCTCGCCATCAAATTTCAGATTCAACAAGTCATTGATTATCCCCATGACCACTTTCATATTTGTGATTCTGGAAAACCATGTCGAGGTTAAGATGCGGGAAGAAGCCATTAAAGATAAGAAAAGTTCAAATAGACTTTACGGGCTTAGCTTGTCATCTGGCCCTCCTTCTAGCACTAGAAATTTTGATGGTTCTAGACCCGCCAACATTCAGGGGTTCTCCCCAATATGAAGTTCCAATTATACCTCACACTGTTTCGAGTAGAAACTCCATCCAAAATACAACTCTGTTCCTAAAGCAGTGGGTTTTAATGATGTGCTTTGGTTGGAATAATGCACAGAGTGGTGTATTCGTGACTTTGGTGAACAAGTGTGTGACTCTACGAAGGCTCAAGTGCAATGTATGAAGGTCCTAATAGATGAAGGGAAATGAGTGATCCCCTTAAAAGCCTGTAGTAGTACGCAACGCGAAGGGAACACACGAGCATAAAAGAAATCATGAGTTAGGCTGCAAAATAGTTCACAAGTTAACCATAACGGAAATAAACAACAACATGAATTCAAAAAGATTCATTATAATGAAAATAGAATATTTCAAAAGTGTTAGCTTAAGTGAAATAACATATATTGCAAACATAACAAGAATTGTCCTACTCTATTCACAACATATGCATGAAAATGTGCCAGTTTTGAGCTTTTATTAAAGTGAAAGTTCCAAACACACATATACCATTGATGAACCACTAGTCCAAGTAGTGGAACATGAAGTCTACATCTACTCCTCCAAATAATTATACTCCATCTATGCTAAGGAGAATCCAAGGCTCTCAACAAACTCACAAGCTCTTGATTCTAAGCTAAAATCCTAGCCAAAAACTTGGTTCCCAAAATCCCTTTACATGAGTCACAAGGATATATTTATAACAAAAGGGGGGTGATTTTTCATCTCCCATTTATGACTCTTGCATGGTAGCAATGGTTTTATGGACAACCTTTAGGGATTTAGCATTATCCTTATACTTCTTTTGCATGTCATGCAAGCGAACAACTACTTTATGCATGCTGACAAGCTCTTTATGCAGGCTCCACATGCTTTCTCCCAATGTTGATACTTCACCAAGTATGGCTGCCTTAAGTTCTTCTAGATATACTTGCATGGGAGCTATGTTCTGGACCTATGCTAGGAGCTATTTAACTTCTTGCTTCACACCCTGTAAGTTCCTTTCAACCTGTTTGTTCTTGTCCATTAAATACTTTGTGTTTTACTTTGTAGCACTTGCAAAGGCCAAGTTGGTTGCAACAATTGTAGGAATTTACAAGGTAAGTTCCTCAGATAGAACAACAAAGGACATCGCTCACAAATAGATCACAGATCAATACAACAGTATTCTTGACATGGTGAAAACCCTAAAAGAGGGAATTATTCCATGGCCTAAGCCAACACGACCACTTCAGGCAATTTATTAATAAAAGAAATAAAAATTACATAAGCTTCTCTCATGAGCGGTCACCCTACAAATGAACCACCATGCTCTTTAAATAGAGATCATGGACCAATCAGGTGTTAAGCCATGGATCAAGTGTCGATAACACTGAGGAGAGAATGAACCATCATATCACTTAATGTCTAGAACATATCGTGACCATCAGATTGTAAGTTAGAGAAGTACATAGTAAAAAAACACACTTTAACTAACTCTACACTAGATCAAGTTATACTTAACTATTTCCCATGTATCAAAATATCCTAAAATCCCCCCTTAAGAACAACTTAGGATAAGATTAAAGGATGTACAAATATGACACAATAGGAGAAGGAAGGAGGCATTAGAGCCTATCCCCCCCTTAGCGACAACTTCTTGAACTCCAACCATAAATCAAAGTATAGTAAACTTTGCCTGTGTGAGAGCCTTTGTAAAGATGTATGCAACTTGATCATGTTTTGAAAAATATTGTACTTCAAGAACATGGTCATGAATGAGCTTTCTGATGAAGTGCATGTGTAGTTCAATGTGTTTGTTGCACTGATGTTGGACTGAATCTTTGCACAGTTGGATGGCACTTTGATTATCACGCCAAAGTGTAGTTAGATGCTGTTGCTGAAAGCCAAACTTTGACAGGATCTGACAAAGCCACAGGTCTTCCTTACTAGCTTCTACGATGCCATGATACTTTGCTTTTGCTAAATAAAGAGAAATGTCACTTTGTTTCTTGCAAGCCCATGTAATAGGTCCAGAACCAAGAGTGAAGACATAACCTGTACTAGACTTCTAATCATAAGGGTCACCAACCCAATCGGAATTAGTGAAACCAAACAATAGAGGAGATGCTTCTGCACTGTAATGAATCCCAAACTGAATTGTACCTTGAACATAAGGAAGTATTACTTTAGCTTCTTTCCAATGAATTTCATGTGAGTTTTGCATAAATCAAGCAATAAGGCCAACAACAAAGGAAAGATCGGGATGAGTATGGGTCAGATACAAAAGTTTTCCTACAAGTTGATGGTATAAGGTAGCATCAACTTCAAGGGAAGTACAAGTGACTAAAATTTTTGCTTCAGACTGAAAGGGAGAATGGGATGGCTTACAGTATTCCATGTGAAAGTGGCATAGAAGATCACATTCATAATTGGACTGTGAAATGGAAATACCTTCCTTGGATTGCAAGACTTGAAGATCAAGAAAATAATTCAAGTGTCCTAAGTCTATCATTTCAAACTAATTTTTAAGGCTGGACTTCACATGGTTTATAAGGTTGGATCAATACCAGTAAGGATAAGATCATCAACATAAAGAACAAGAATGATACAAGACTTACCCACTTTTTGGGTGTAGACAGTATTGTTAGAATGACACTTAGAAAAGCTAGTATCTAAAAGAAAGCTATCCATTTTGGCATACCAATCCTAAGGGGCTTGCTTGGGACCATAAATGGATTTCTTAAGATGACATAAAAGGCTAGAGTCTGGTTGTATAAATCCAGGAGGTTGTTCCATATATATTTCTTCATGCAAGTCCCCATGCCAAAAGGCAGATTTAACGTCCATTTGATGGAATTCCCATTTGAAAGAGGCAGCAAGGGAAAGAGCAACACATATAGAGTTCATTTTGGAAATAGAGGGTTTTAGTATAGTCAATGCCTTCAACTTGTGAAAAACCCTTAGAAATAAGACGAGCTTTATGTTTATCAACTTTTCCATTTGGTCCATACTTGTTTCTGTAAACCCATTTGCATTTAACAAGTTTTTGTCCCTTTGGAAGAGGAACAAGATCCCATGTATCTTTCCCAATAATGAACGATATTCTTCATTCATAGCTGCGTCCCAATTTGGATGGCTTGAAGATTCTGTAAAAGGTGTCATGATTGTAATTCGCTAGAGCTTGAGCCAATAAAGAAGCGGCTATATCAAACTGAGACTGAGTGTGACAATGATTTGTAGGATCACCTTCAAGAGCACCTACCGCATCCCGAGTAGCGCAAACACATTTTGGAAGATTAGGAGCTGAAGGAGGATCCTCAGAAGGTGGGGGAGGATTTTCATCCTCGCTATCATCATATGAAGAATAAATATTTCAGAAGTAGAAGGGATAGAGAGAGGTGGCACATCTGTTGAACTAGGCTCGTAGGCTGATATATTTCCAGCAAACTTTACATCTCTTCTAATGATAACATTTTTGGACTTAAGTGGAATAAGTCTATATCCTTTGATGTCTTCAGAATATCCAACAAAAATACATTTTTTACTCTTAGGTTCTAAAGCTTTATGTTTCTCATCTGGAATATGGGCCCACGCTTCACTTCCAAAAACACGAAAGTGACTTACATCTGGTTTAATTTAGCTCCATGCTTCTTCTAGAGTGATATTATTTAAAACCTTAGTAGGAGTGTGACTTAATACGTAATTTTCACAATTAATTGCTTTTACCCAAAAATTAAGACTAAGTCCTTTAGATTGATGCATACAATTAGCCATTTCCTTTAAGGTGTGATTCTTCCTTTTAGCTACACCATTTTGTTTTGGAGTATATGGAACAGTATGTTGCATTTGAATTCCATGCTTAGTGCAAAAGTTGATGAATTTTTTGTTAACATATTCTCTGCCATTATCACATATTAGCTTAAGAATTTGATGTTCAGATTGTTTCTCAACAAAGGCCTTAAAGGCCAAGAACATGTTGAATACTTCACTCTTGAGTTTTAATAAGTATAACCAAGTGCGTCTGGAGAAATCATCAATGAAAGTTAAGAAATACTTGTAGCTAGATAATAAAACAATTGAAAGTGGACCACATAAATCATTATGCACAAGTTGTAAAGGGACTGAGGCATGCCAAGAGGCATGTTTTTAAAAACTATCCCGATGATGTTTTTTGAGTACACATCCATAACAAACACCATCTCTGCAAGATACCATAGGAAGATCTGTCACCATATTTTCTTTGCATAGATTTTGAAGGGAGTGATAGTTTAAGTGACCAAATCGCTCATGCCAAAGTTTGCTCACCTCATCATTATGAGCAACAAATACTGAGGGAAGAGTTGATGACAAAAAATTGTTAAACTTATAAAACCTTGTAGAATCATCAGCAATGCCAATAGCTAAAATCTGTCTAGGTTATCTTAGGTCCTTAATTACAACATCATGAGGTGAGAATTCAATGATTTTACCTTCACCTGAATGAGTTATCCGATATACAAATACAAGGTTGTAGGATAAGGTTTGAACACATAATAATCATTAAATTGACCATTGTCTACATGAACAGTTCCAGTCCCTACAACACTAAGAGATCTATCATCACCAACATATATATTTTTGGTGTTACAATCATTTAAAGAAGAAAACAAGGATTTGTTTTTGGCCATGTGATAAGAAGATCTAAAATCAATGAGCCACTCATGAGAATGAGAAGAGGAAGATACATTGAGTGCATAACCGGACCGAGATGTTTGACAACCACATGCAGAAAGTGCAATTCCTAAATATGCAGTTGAAGTTGAAGAGTGCTCCAAATGGATGTTATGCTTCTTCATTGCTGCTTCCAAGGCTTCCATCTGCTTAAAGCATTTGGATTCTAAGTGGCCATATCGATTACAAAAGTTGCAATGTCTATCAATATTCTTCCCTTTGATTTTATTTGCCTTATGATTTTGTTGAATTGATTTTTCATTTTGAGAGTGAAATTGCTTAGGACCCTTGTTTGGTTTAGGACCATTCTTTTTATGATACTACATTTCTTAGGTTTATTTGAATTTGGTTGTTGCTGGGCGGCTAAGGCTTTCTTATAAGAGTTTCTAAGATTAAGAAGACCAAGATGTAAGAGTTTTTCTTGTTCTCTTATTAAAGAATCATAAAAGGCATCAAAAGAGGGGGATTTGTAGTCTTATCCTTGAGAAATAAATGCTTCTCCAGTAGAATGGAAAGTGGAAACAAAAATAGAGTAGGTTGGTCCCAACTTAGTAAGAATGGAATAGATAAGGCTACCATCTTCTTTCTTAACCTTAACAACTTCCAAGAGAAGTCTAAGGGTCTTGAACTTGAACAAAAAATATTCAATGGAAGAAAACAAAATTTGGGTCCATTGTAAGCAACTCATTTTAGAGTTGATGGGCTCTAATTTCATTTTTAATTCCAAAAACTTTAGTGAGTTGTTTCATTGCTTCATTAAGGGTATCAAGATCTACAATATGGAATCTAAGGTTTGGAGAAATAGACATCCCTATCAACCCACATGCTTGAACTTGCCGATTTTCCCATTTGACCCCCTTATCTTCATCTTTAGGTTTAGTTTAATGGCCTGAAGCTATTCTGTAAAGACTTTTACTTCTAAGTAAATCCACAATGTAGGACCACCATTGGAAGTAGCTGGTGCTGCTAAGAATAACTTGGCATGGACTTTCCATTTTAACAGAAACTGAAGTTGTAGATGTTGAAACTAAGTGTTCCAATGGAAAGATCTCTAAAAATTAGGTCGATTCAAAGAAACGGCTCTGAAAATGGCTTTCAGATGAAGAAGTTATGGCTTTTTGAAGAAACGTTGTTGAAGATACCAACGAAGTGTGTGAAAGTGCAGAAGTGAATCATAATGTTATATTTAAAAAAAATCCCCTCCCCCTCCTTTCCAAACTTAATCTATTTATCTCACTTTAAAAAAAAAATTATGTGACCCACTTTTATAAGTAAGTGAAAGTCACTTTTATAATGGTACTTTATGAGCTACCCACTAAATTGCAACTTAAATAAAAGATAAAGAGACTTTAGAATTATAAGTGACTCACTTTTTATAATGGGTGAGAACACTTTTACATAAAGTAACTTTAAAACATAAGTTACATGTGCTTTTTGAAAAAGTAACTCAACAAAAAGAAAGACTTGAAATCAAGACCTCTATTCTCATAAAGTAACTTTGGACCAAGTGAGCTAGTTTAAAAGGTTAGTAATTTTTGGATAAGAGGAAGGTTTTTTTTTTTGTAGTCACTGAAGATTTGGGGTGCATGCTTACTTGAAAAAACTCTTTTTTCCTACAAAAATAAAAAACACACAACCCAACACGGACATAAAAAAAACCAAACCTTATGGCTTGAAGTTAGCTTTTGCCAGAAACTATATATTTTCCTCAATGTTTCTGATTTTCCGAGATCACAGTAAGGCGTAGTGGAAAAGAGCATACGCATAAGAAAAATCCTTCCTTTCTATTTCTGATTTGCCTAGATCACACTGAGTTGTAGGGAAAATATCATATGCAAAAATGAAAGGTATACATCTAGTAATAAAAAAAACAGAGAGCTAAATAAACCGAAATAAACTAAGAGATGAATAACAAAAACTGCAAATAAAGACTGTATACCTTCATATCTTAAAAATGACGTAGCTAGGGCTACCGGAAACCTTTTCGCGTGAAACGAAAGGGGTTCCTCATTGGAGCAGATGCTCCTAACACAATAGAGCAGTCCTCTTGGCCCGAAAGGAGTCAAAAATAGTCGATCTAGGAAACAATATTCTTATGCACTTGTATCGGCCTCAGATTTGGATCACCAACGATAAAACACTCAAATATCTCCAATACCATGTAGGAATTTACAAGGTAAGTTCCTTAGATAGAACAACCAATAACGCCGCTCACAAACATATCATAGATCAATACACCAGTATACTTGACGTGGTTAAAACCCTCAAAGAGGGAAACAATCCATGGCTTGAGCCAACGCGACCACTTCAGGAAATTTACTAATAAAAGAAATAAAATTTACATAAGCTTATCTCATGAACTGTCATCCTACAAATGACCCTCCATGCTATTTAAATAGATATCATGGACCAATCGGGTGTTAAGCCACAGATCAAGTGTCAGAAATACCGAGGAGAGAATGAATTGTCGGATCACTTAATGTCTAGAACATATCGTGACCGTCGAATTGTAAGTTACAAAAGTACATAGTAAATAAAAACACTTTACCTAACTCTACACTAGGCCAAGTTATACTTAACTATTTTCTATGTGTCGGAATATCCTAACAACAATGACATTCGAATTCCTTTTTGTGTCTTTCACAATTACCTTCCTCTGATGAATGGAAGAGATATGAGATCATCCAGAAAATGTTTCTTCCTTGCTTGTACAATATTCTTATGAAGCTCGTCATAAGTTAGATTTTACGTGTCCATGACTGGACCTTCATCAAGAGGAACTTCCTCTTCCTTTCTTGGAGCTTTCTCTGCTTCCGGAGGAGGGGGGAGACTAAATGGTGACCTACTGATTTCTCAACATTAGGTCAACATCTTGGTTTAACTTCTCTAGTTCCACTTCCAAGTATTAAATCACAATTAACTCCTAAATTTATTGAGCGAGCTCCTTGTCTTGTAACAATTTTCTCTCCTCTCTTGGTAGTCGTTTTTTCTCTTATTCCTCAGCTTGCTTCTTCTTCCTATATTGTCCTCCTTTCTTCTTCTTCTTCTTATTGTCTCTGCCTTTCTTCTTACAATATCCTCTGATATTTTTCTTCCTTCTACTTCATCTCTTCCTCTTTCTTCCTTTGCTTGCTTATCTTATCTACTGCTATGGTCGCTTTCAAGATGATTGGATCTGCTTTCATCTTACGATTTTTCTCTTCCACTAAATTGTTCGCAACTTTCCTCTTTCCCTTTTCACACACTAGGTTGTGTCTATCTTCTGGTACTTCCTTTGGAGTGATTTCCTTCTGCAAATTAACCTGCGATCTTCCAATGAAACTGACTAGTTCACAGGACTTGGAGGCATTATAAAATTCTTCATTTGTTCCTCCTTAGGTCTTCGAAAGGTTATGCTTTTTCACTAAAAAGTAATTCCCGCATAGTGGTATTTGCAAACATTCCTAGGAGCCTACAGATTGAAGTACAAAAGGTCGAATGTGAATTTTTCTATCTCCTTTCCTTCAGTGTCTATGACTTTCAAATTCTTGATTTCATATTATATGATCTACATAGGAAGAGTGAGCCAAGGTTTTTTATTCTTCCTGTGTAGAACTACTAATAACCCTGTGGAAAGATGATACACAACTTCTTGCATGACTAATTTATCTGTGGCATACTTTAGTAGAATATGTGGTGACTTATGTCTACCGAACACTCTGAGGAAATTGTCATCCGGTGAGGCAAACCAATATGTTATTTCTGACACTTCTTCCATTGCCCCACGTGACATGCAAGGTGGCTCTTCCTGAAAGATCAACTTGTATAACAAAATGAGGAAGTGATCATTCAACTTTTCCATTTCTCCTTTGTGGTTGTACTTCAAAAGAAACTTGCAATAAATATGCATGACATACTTTGTTGGTGCCCAGGTCCAATTCATGCCAGGAAATGAATTATGAGAACAATTTGCATCTAACAGGCAGACATACTTGTAAAATATGGCTTTCTTTCCCTTGGGAGGATTTTGGGAATTGGTTACAAGGATCTTCAATTGTTGAGACAACAAGTTTGACTACTTGAATGGTTTTATTTCATTCAGGATTTGGTTCAACACAAATGCACACCCTTCGTGGAAGGTCTCACTATTTGTTGACCATAGATCCTGCAGCATAGGACTATCCAGTACTGATAAGCCTTCCTAAAATACTAGTCTTGTAGATGTTGGTGGGCGTCTGACATAACTTTGTTGGCTCTTTCACCTAGCCTTTAACAACCTCCTCTGTGCTCAAGTAGTTGGTGGCTCCATAGAAGTAAGAATCCATGAGTGATTCTAGCTCTAAAAAATGATACATGATATGGTAATCTAGTGCCAGAAAAGCGGAAAGTCTTTTTCCATTGGCAGTATTAAGAGTCATAGTCTTGGAATCTATGTGAGAAATTATCCAGCTAACAATGTCTACACATGGAAAATTAGGATACCTACATGTAATCTTATGTAACCCTGGCTTTTGGATATTGATATACACCTGCCAGTCCTCAAGATCTGATTTGAAGCTTCTTGCTATGAAAGCTTGATTCACTTTTTGCCATATGATGTTTGACTCTTTCTCATGAATAGTTGAGTATATGTGAAAACTAGAAAGTTTATTAGAGTACTCTCAACTGCCTCCCCAATGGTTCTTTCTATGGTATCCTTTGAAGAAAATCTCTTTGGTGCCATGATGACAATAATTGATGAAGAGAAGTTCTCAACAACTGCAATACCTGTAGGATGAAAATGCACTCATGGCGAACATGAATTAGCTTTAGCAAAATGACTCACAAAGAAAGATCAAGGAAACAACCATAAGACTAAAGGGAAAATATGCACAAATCCTAATATGAGGGAAGGGGTTAGCTCCAAGAACTATGCATTGTGCAGTCTCAACAACCAGGGGAGCAACTTGAGGCTTGAGACTGCACAATGCACAGTCTCAACTTGGGAATACTAAGGGAGAGATTGTGAATTGTGCAATCTCAGTGACCAAGAGTATGGCTTAAGCCCTGGACCTATGTAATGTGTAGTTGGTCTTGCCAAGTACTGGGCATTACGTAGTCTCAGAGGCAAAGATTAAAGCTTGAGCCTTGGGTTTGTGTAATGCCTAGTTGAGAAAGGAAACTACTGGCCAAGTTAAGGGAAGATCTTCCTGGAAAGATGATGGAAAAGTGGCATACCTGAGTGATAGTGTAAGTTGGAGTGTATATCTAACTAAGGAAAGATAGGTTAGTGAAGATCAAATGTAACATATCAACATGAAAAATGAAAGACAATCATGCATAGGGTATTTCCAAAATCATGACCACTCATGGGAAAAAACAAGAAAGTTGATGTGACACTTGTAAAAGGTGAATGACGAACTAAACCAACACTTATACAAACTAATATAAGTAAAAACACCAACAACCATGAAAATAAACAAGAAAAGCAACACTCACATAAGTGAGATGACAAAAAGAGAAAAAAAAAACTCACTCGAAAAAGCATCGCAAACTCCACCAAAGGCTCCTTGATCTCCTTGGGAAGGATATAGCTCCAAGATCAAATGTGAAAATGAGCTCTAGGGTAATCTATTATAAATATCTAGACTAATTAGGGTTTATGATGAAACTTCCTAAAAATCAAGAAAAAATCCACACTTGGTCGAAAATCCAAAAATAACAATTTGTGTCATCTTTCAGGAAACTATTTATCCACTCCCTATTTTCTAGGGAGTGCCTTTTTATTTTTCCTTCTTTTCTTTTTAGGAAACTGATTATTCACACTGCCAAGAAGGGTTGCACAATTCCCAACCACTGGGAAACTTCTTGATTTAATGAATTTTTGAGCTGAAGGGAAGTTCTGCACACTTTCTAAGCTTAAGGTCAGGATGTCTCTCAAAATTGCATAGTTTCTAAGCTCAAGGCTGACCTGCCTTTCAAGATTGTGCAGTTTTTCAAGGGAAGATGAGAAATGTTGCAAAGTCAAGTCAAGAGATAGATTGTGTCTGAAAGGTATCAAACCAGGATCGAAACAACACATCACAAAAACTGCATGAAAGATAATTCTTTATCATAGCATGAATATTTGACATCAATAAAAGATAAGATCCTATGGATAGAAGGGGGGTTGCAAAATTAAAGCATGGGAAAAATTTTGGAGGGTGGTTGTAGTAGCTACGAAACCTAGTTAAACAACACCATAATTTTTATATGTTTATTATTTATATGTTTTCAATTATCATGGTTTAAAATATGAAAAGCCATTACTTAAATTTATTTCATTGTAATTTCCATGCTATGATTTTTTAAATTATATATATAATATATATATAGTATGTCAAGTTGTTTGTGTCCTCTAGAGATGACTACAGGCTTAAACTTTAGCCAGGGAAACCTCAACCCAAGGGCATCTAAGCCATCAAAACATGAACGGATTTCTTCCCACGGAGTTTTGAACTAATGACCTTAACATCACAAATGTGACTTAACAGTACACCCCATCACTGTCTATTCTACCCCACATTGGCACAATATAATAAATTGATATGAACTAATTTATTATTTTTATTACTTTTTAATTTAGAACACATTATATTTTATTACCAACCTAGATCCATCTTAACTACGATCTACCAATATCCTAGAGGGATCAAATATATTTTCACTCTAAGAGAGGTTTGCTCCTCAAGATATTTGATTTCTATCGAAACTTGGTAGATCCAGAGTTAGGATGGATCTAGGATGGTTTAATTATTAATTATAATTAACTATAGTTATAATTTATTTTATTTTTATTTTTATGTAATATGATTGAGTCAAAATGTTTAGTAGGATAGGACATTACAACATCTCTACCATACCGGGTTGGAGAGAGCTTCTCTGTGCAATTATTATTTTTTTATTTCATATTTCATTTTATGGATACTACATCTAATCATGGTCAATCATGAACAAGCATCAAGGAAAATTTTAGGGGCTAATATTCGTGGGTGGACTAGTATTCCATATTTGTTCTAAAAAAAGATTCACCAATTTCCATTTTTTGGAAAATTGATTCGCCCAAATTTTATAGTATAAACTTATTTTACCCTAAAATCCCAAAATTTTATATATACTAATATAAAATAATTAGAAACCTAAATATTTTTACAAAAATATCATCAAAAAGTTTACAATTTACATATAAGATTCATCAAGGTTTCTAAAATTTAAGATAGACTTTCATCCTTAAAACTTTTCCCTAATAAGCATGGTCAAACATAACTAACCATAATAAACCATAATAAAACATGGTTAATCATGGTTAATTAGCGTTAAAATGGTTCAATATAATCAACCATGGAAAAGGTTTTCGAATATAGATCATGGTAATTAAACATGTTCAATAATGATTAACCATAATGTAACTATAATTAAGGCTAACTAAAGTTAACCATAGTGTTACAGGGAATAGTTTCCACTTAGAGTTGCTATTCCCACTAAGACTGGTAGCTATCTTAGAAACAAACAAGTTAAAACTACTTTCCCTTTCCTTTATGAAAAATAGATAAGAGGGGAACAAAGGATACCAACCTTTGTCTTGCGCTTGGTTCCTTGCATGGTTCCTCTCCTTCTCGATAGATCTTTGCCACTCCTTCTTTGTCTACATAGCTTCAGAGAGCACCTGTGGAATCAAAGCAACATAATACTATCGAAGAACAGAGATCTATAGTCATAAACAACATAGGACCAGATATGTATTGACCACACAAATTCATATAGAATCAAACATACAAGAATGTGGAGGAAAACTTGAATAGCTTTATTAATATCAAGAATAGCAAGAGGATTACAACCAATTGTTCTGACCCAGCATCATCCTCCAGCAAGAAAGCCCTTCTTCACCTCAAGTAAAGCCTAGATCACCCAACACTATGATGTTACACCAGAAAACCAACAACACTTCTCTACATGATACAAGATTCCAACCTCTGGATCTCTGTGATGAGGGATACATATATAGATGATTGTAGGGGGGTGAGTCAGCCTCTGGGATTTTGATTAGTGTCCTCTCTCTGATATTTCTTGATTCCACTTGGAGATTGATGATCTCTTACTCATCCCTGGGCGAAATCAGAGAGGCAAGTGTCAGAGGGGAAGTTTCTGGAAGATTCTATGATCCTCGACCTCGCAAACTGTCTCTGCCATTTGTCCATTCTCGCCCATTGCACCCTACAGAGGGGTCATCTAGTATGCATCGCACCTTTTACACTGGGAAGGTAGTATGCATCACACCCTCTGCACTGGGCATTCTGTATGGTCTAGTTTTGACCAGTTCTGAGCAGTTTTTTGTGGAGAACTTCTGGGAGATGATGTAATCAGCTGACCTTGTTCCTTTAGGTAGTGAAGCAACACTGTTAGGGACTTAGGAGCCCTCAGTTTATGGACATTTATGGTTGGGGTTGTAGTGCCCAAAATTTTTTATAATAGTTGCCCCCTAAAGCATGAGGTCGTTAATCTTTTGATGTCGGATGAAATTCTTTACCATGAGGATCCAAAGTTTTTTCGAGCTGGGAGGTGACTTGTAATAAGATACAATACAATAAATTATCTTCATAATATTTTTCATGATCTAGCTAAGGCGGGCATTACCATGCTCAGCTTTATAAATTCATTTTCATGTACATAGGATAGACAATCGTCTATGTGGTAGACTGATGATTCAGACGGAGTCATCATCCTTTGATTTGGATGATCATCTGTTCGGTAATGATGTACATTTGATGTCTTTATATTCCTGAATATATCACAGCCCAGATGGATGAAACTAGATTCGGGGTCTTCAAAACTCGTTCAATCTTCACTCAGGGTACAAGTTGATCCATGTGAAAAATGTTCTAGAGTCGAACATGGAAAGACATCGCCTGATTACCAGCCAATGATATAAGTTGTTAACAGGCGTGAGAGGGATCACTAATAATGGCAATGATCCTCAAGGTACTACAGTAAAATTCGTGTGGTGTGAAAAAGGGACTTGGCATCGAACACCACGCAAAATCTTCCAGTTGAAGGCCATTGATGTAAACCTGTCACTGAAAGTGAGAAACTTGCCATTGAGGCATGCAAGCTTCAAATTACTGAAAGGGGTTATTCCTAAGTCGACTTCTTGGATAATGAGCTAATGTCGACAAGAAGTGACCCATTGTAGGAGGGCCTTAATGAATCCCACATCTATGACATGGAACTGAGAAAATGATTTTGGAGGTGAAAACGATCTGATGATATAGGGTTCAAGGTGGCGGTCATGAAAGAATGGAGCATGAATGTATTGCAGCGGATGAGACACAGGGGAATTCTCTGAGAAAATTCTCTTGAACATACCGGCGACACTGATGATGGATTTGTAGCGTTAACCCCAAAGATGGATGGTGTGACAGACCAATGGTGATATGACCAATGAACGGAACAGCCCAACCCGACTCGGATGTGGAGTGAAAGTGTCATGTTCAAGAGCGCCTTGCTACCAATAAAGTTTCTTCAAGTTTTCTTCCCAATTTTCCCCAATCATTGTTGACTAGTACCTCTTTATTTTTTTCAAGCTTGAGGAGGATAACATGTGCTTGTTCTATAATTCGCCCTTCGGACGAACCTGTCACTATATTTTAACGAGCCTAGCGACAGTGAAACTCGTTCTCCTCCATTTGGACAAGTTTGTCACTATTTGGTTTTAACGAGTTTAATGACAAAGATAACTCGGTCCTTTTCAATTTCAGAGAGTCTGAAAGGGAAGGAAAGGAAACTCCAATGGTTCTTTTTTGTCATATAATCCCTTAATTCTGAAAAAGCGTAAAATAATACGAAAGGGATGAGTTTTCGATAGTTTTAACGAGCCGAACAAGACAAGCACTCGATCTTTTTTGTGTAATAATCCCTCAGGTCCAAAAATATTAAAATCTAGAGGAGAGATAGCACTTCCGATAAATTTAACGAGCGAGAGAGGCTAATCGCTCGGCAATCTTTTCATATTTCATGAGTCAGTTGAAAAGAGCTTAAGGGAGACTCGTTTTTCGAGGAACGAGTGATGATTTCGGGTAGCAGCTGATTCCAAGTAAGGTTTGGAATGTTCCAATCACGGCAGCATCACAAGGATGGCTAACAGAATCACTCTTCGCAGATGTTCCTCAAAAAGGGTAAACAATCAAATGGAGGCGTATGATCGGCTAAAACAGAGTGAAGGTGATGATGAAAACACGACCAAGGCTCAAAAGCTGATGATAATGCATTCAAAATGGTTATTTACCAGGGATTCGTTCATTTTTTAATGAGCTTAAACTCTGGGGGAAACATTTTCTCATTGCATATGTTTAATTTTTAACGAGCTTGAATTCCACGTTAAAACTGGCCGTGATAATGGTCATTGATTCCTTAATTCACCGTTAGCATTTTGTTCTTTCAAAGATTGTACTACCTGTTCAATTGCTTCATCAAACCGATTAGAAATGAAAACATATGCTTGATAAATGAGCTAAGAACACTAATACTTTACTTGAATTATGTTAATGGTAATTTAAAAGTGACTTTTACCTCTCATTTTACCATTTCATTTGAACTTGGTTTGTTGGAGCTCTGGAGGTGCTTTTCCTCCCTGATTTTCACTAGCCGCTTCCAGGAGATTCTTTGGACAATTCTTGGTGCTGTGTAGACCAGGTAGGAGCTAAACTTGTGATCTTCAGTTGCATTCTTTCCTTTTTGAATTCTGAGCATGTTTCCCTGCTTTGCTGAGCCTCTGGGGTTTGAACAATTCGCCCTGGCCCCATCGCACCCTTTCTATATCGAAAGGTGTGATGCATACTAGACTTGTCACTGGACAGTTAGTATGCATCACCCCCAGTACATTGCTGGGGTGTGATGGGCGCAAGGAGGGAAGTTTTTGCACTATTTTATTATGGGATTTTTTCCTGTTTTTGCCAAATCAGGGCTCTGACTCTTCTCTTGTTTGTTTTTCAGAGATTCATCGAGGCAAAATGGTCGTTACATGGTGAGAATGTGAGCATGAAGAAGAGGACACAGTTGCTTTACATGATCCGAGTACGGTAACTGCATTGCGGAACTGTGGCCTACTGAAGTTTTCCCGCATCTCTAGCATGAGGCAACAAATCAACTTGTTGCAATATTTCCTCGATGCCTGGGATCGTACCAACCAGGTGTTCCATATTAGGGGCAAATCTATCCCCTTGACTATCATGAACATCTATTTTTTGACTGGTTTATCGAGGCATGGTGCCCCTCTCTCATTATCTGGTTCTGCCCGCGGGGGTGAATCCGTGAGAGTGTATATTCGCGGGCACTGCAGAGAGGGATCTCAGGCGAGTATGGACGGAAAGATCAACATTCGAGATGTCACTGGCTGGCCCTTGAGGACCATTCTGTTCACTTTTGCTAGACTGGCTGGTAGTGCGGCTCTTCACATAGCTAACAGGTCTTACATGCAGTATGCTTTGGAATGCCTTGAACCGAAGGTGTTCAACTGGTGTGATGCAATACTCTCTATGACGAAAGAACAACTGACCAAAGTGAAAGGCGGGAGATCCAATAATTTTGGCTATGGTTCTATTTTGACCGCTTTCGCTTTGGAGAAGATCCCACTGATGCAGCCGCAGTACATCTCACTTGGTTTACCTCCACCGACTGAGCCACGGATGCATAGATGGGTTGACCTCATGTCTCGACATGTTGGCCAGCCTCAGATTTCTCTCTTTGATACCTTCTTCGAGTGGTTTGATCGTCAGGAGATGGTTTATGCAAATTTTCCATATGCTGGCATGGATTTCCGAGGTGACCCGGATTTGGTGCTGCCGGTTGGTGAGCAGTGGGGCGCTATGGCTAAATTCTTTGACCATATCTCTGGTTATTGTTTTTATAATGATTTCTTTGATCAAGACTAATCAGAACTCATTTTCTCATGCAGATATCATACCAGTTCAACCAACAGTACGCCGGAGAGAACCAGCTGCCGCTCCGGCAGGAGAGGCTGTGGGGAGGGCTATCCTCTGCAACCTTGATGTGGCCGAGACTCTTTCAGCATTACAGGATTAGGTCGAGGGGCTCACCCTTGTTATTCTAGATGTGAGGATCGATGAGCTGCCTCTGCGGTTGTAGCGACATACTACTGGCATGCCAAGTCGATGGACTAGGCTTTTACACATGATTGCACAGGCGGTGACTTGTTATCACCAGCATCATTAGACTAGGGTGCCCCCTAGCATTTTGAGTTTTGGGTCATCTGACCGATTTTGTCTTGGCTACGGAACATTATGTGTAAACCATAAACATTCATATACATATTTTTGATTTTTGAAGTTTTATTTCGGTTAGGCTACGTGATCCTGTTACAAATATTGATGAAATGCTTCTTTTATAAATGTCACAAATGTATATCTAACACATAATTTGCCAATGAGTCTGTCAATGTGTTTAAATTTCTGGAAATATGTTGATATTGAATGAAACCGAACTGTCTTTCCAAAACTCTGACCCTTAGGAACATGCAATAGATGGCTAGATTTCGTACAGAATAAATACCAGTGAGCTGTAGAATGACGAGTTGTGAGTCTAGCCTGACGACAAGTCGGCATACGCCATGTGCGATGGCATCAGAGAGGAGTTCTATCAACCCGCTGTATTCAGCGATATTGTTCGTCGACTGACCAATACATACCCCTCTGAAACTCACTAACTCACCGCTAGGATCGAAGATGGCCTAGGCCGTAGAAGATATGTTCCTCGTACTACGACTCGCTCCGTCGGCATATCCAATGAATGATTCCAATAATTTCAACATATGAAACAAATGCAAAAAGTGGATTACTGAACCAAAACAATTACCCTTAGCGAAAAAAAAATGTAACAAAAGCATAGGGATTACTATGCGGAATTAAGCATAGTAACGCTTGAGGTACAACCCGTTGCGGGGTTACGCCAGTGGAATCCCATCATAGTCCATCAACTCGTAGGCTCCTTTTGCTAATACACGCTTAACAATATAGGGACCCATCCATAAAAATTTGAACTTCCCTGCTCCCAACTTATCGGACTCCTGGTTGAAAAGTAAGACCAGGTCACCTTCTGAGAAGACACGAGGTTTGACATTTTTATCGAACTGTGCTTAGACTCGTTCCTTATAGGCTTCGTTAGCTGAAGCTGCATCACAACGGGTTTCATTCAATTGGATTAGTTCCAAGAAACGAGCCTCTTCTTCTGAAGTTCTGGGGAGAAGGTCAACTGCGACCTTGAGGGACAAGATTTCACACTGAACTGGTAAGATTTCTTCCAGACCGTAGACTAGTTGAAAAGGTGTAAACCCGGTTGCATTTCTCACCGATGTCTGGTATGCCCATAAGGCCGAGTACAGGATCAGGTGCTAACTCCATTTATGGACTCCAATCATCCTTTGCAGCATGTGCTTTAGGACCTTGTTGATTGCCTCAACTTGTCTGTTAGCTTGTGGATAATACAAAGTAGAGCTGTCATGGGACAGTCCTAATTTGGCAGCCAATTCAACCATCATGTAATTGCAAAAATGTGATCCATGATCTATGACTATGGCTTGTGGAACGCCAAATCTGGAGACTACGTGATTGAAAAATAAAAGGGCAACCGTTTCGCCACTGTTGTTTAATGTAGGCATTGCCTCAGCCCATTTCGTAAAGTAGTCTATTGTGACTATGATATACCCATGCCCCCCGATCGAGGTGGGGTTACATGTCATGAAATCTATGCCCCATTTGGCGAATGGCCCAACAGCAACTACTAGTTGCAGAGGTGCGGGTGGTCTTCTGGTTTTGCTATTGAAAATTTGACAAGCATGGAAACTTCTGATTGCGGTTATGCAATCTTTGAACATTGTTGGCCAGAAGTATCCTGCTCGTAAAATTTTCTGTGCCATAGCATAACCAGATTGATGCCCCCCACACCCGCCTGAATGACAATCATTCAGGACTTTTTCAGCCTCCTCATGGGTGAGGCACCTCTGTAGAATTGTATCGATACCATGACGGTAAAGCGTATCACTGACGATCACGTAGTCTTTTGCTTGGTATCGTATCCGTCATTGTTCTAAGCGTGAGGTATTAGACCTATATGTTTGGTTTTGGAGATAGATGATTACATCTCTGTACCATGAATTGCTTGAAGATATCAGAAACAAATTTTAGTCCACAATTTCTTCTTCGAACATTGCATCGTTGGATGACGATGGGAGATCACATAGTAACTCCGTGAAAACTGGGGCTTTCTTTGATTTGGATTTTTTGAATTCCAGATCAAACTCTTGTAAAATTGCTATCCATTTCGAATATTTTCCCCCAAGCAATTGTCGCGACAATATATAAGTCATGGGGTTGCAATCTGATAAAATGGTAGTTTTTCTAAAGAGGATGTAGTGTCGAAATCTCTGTATCACTTGAACAGGTGCTAGGGCCAGCTTTTCAACGTAGGAGTATTTCATTTTTGTATCATTAAGTTTCAGCTTAAATAATATATAGGATTTTCAATTCCACTATCTTCTTGAACTAAAACCATTGCTATGGTTGTATCTGCTGCAGCGAGATACAGGTTAAAGTCTTTTTGATAATCAAGAGCATACATTAATGATGCTTTTATTAGGGATTGTTTTAAAGCATCAAAGGAAGCTTGCGCGTCTTGATCCCAAATAAAGGGTACTTCTTTTTTCAATAGACAAGTATAACCTTTAGCAAGTTCAACGTAATTTGGAATGAACCTCCTCAAAAAGTCTGCTTTCCCTTGGAGCTTCTGAATCTGAAGCAAATTTGAAGGTGGAGGCAAATCAATGATTGCCTGAACCTTACATGGGTCGAGCCGAATCCCGTCCTTTGAGACTACAAACCCAAGCAAATGACCAGAACTGACACAAAACACACATTTGTGCAGGTTTAGTCGTATCTTGTAGTGTCGGCAATGTAGAAAAATCGCTCTCAAATGGTGTGGATGATTGGTCCACTTTCGCGAATGAGCTGGAAGGTCATCGAGATATGGTTGAATGATGTTTTTGATGTCATGGAAAGCATAGTCCATTGCTCTCTGAAATGTTGCTCCTACGTTCTTTAAACCAAAGGGTAGCTTGCGATATGCGAATATGCCCCACGGACAAATAAACGTAGTCTTTGATTGGTCCTATGGGCAGATATTTATTTGATTATACCCAGAAAATCCATCCATAAAAGAGAAGATTTCACATCCGGTGCATTCGTCAATTATCTGGTTAATGAGGGTGTAGGGTAGTTGTCTTTTGAACAAGCTTGATTTACATCCTTATAATCGATGCACACTCTAATCATTCCTTGTTTCTTCATTACAGGAACAATATTCGATACCTAATCAGTTAGGGGAACCAGGTAAAAAAGACCCGCATGGAGGAGTTTTTCAACTTCCGCCTTGATGGCAACGACTTTCTTGGGGTGCACTTGCCGTAGCCGTTGTCGTACCAGTTTGACATCTAGATACATCTTAATTTCATGTTCAACTATGCTTGAGTCAATGTCTGCCATTTCATCATATGACCAAGCAAAGAAATCTCTAAATTTGCGAAAGAAAGCGCTATATACATCCAGTTCTGAAGAAGAACAAGATTTTTCGACATGAATATTCTCTACAAAATCTATTTTGGTCGAGATATTTATGGCAATAGTCTCTTCAATATTGGATAGGTTTCGCTTGGAACCCACCGTATTTACAGTATTTGACAGAAAGTCAAAAACTAAGGGATGATCTAGGTCACTGGAACTATCTTCTTTCCAATTCAGAAGATAGGAACGATGGTGGTAATGTTCCCATGGTGCCCCGTCAATCATCATCGATTGAATCATTCCTTCGTCTGTAGAGTGTACTTGTGACTAAGGATCCGAAGGGGTGCCATATTCCTTAGACCTATCTATCCAAACGCTTGATGAGCATTGATACTGGTTTTCCTCCCATGCCGAAAACATTTATTGCTAGAATATTTCCAGTGGGCTTAGTGGCAATACCTGCAGACGATCCATATTGATATCATTTTCTGACATCTTTTGAATAGAAGATATCATATTGCAGGTTCCTCCCTTAGCCACTTCCGCCAATTTGAAGGGGAGCTGTAAGGTAAAAGTTCCCATTAATGTGGGGTCTTTTAGTAGGCCTACTCCGATATTTTGAAGCGAATTAGGGCTTCCATGGATCATCGGAATGCTTCCCGTAACTTGTGAACTGTTGGGGAGAAATGTTTGTTGGTCAATAATTGTAATTCCTCCTTGGAAAGGAAATGCAATCTTCCTAAAGTAGGTTGACACAACGGCAGCCATGGCATATATCCAAGGCCTTCCCAGTAGGATGTTGTAATCGAGGTTTCCATCGATAACTTCAACACCAATTTCTACTTTTTTTCCCCCCAGTTCGACTTGCAAGTTACTTAATATCCCATATGGGGTGTATGTTCATCCATCAAATGATTTTAATGTCGTTGATGATCACGACAAGGTTGGAGACCCTAAAGTTTTCCAGCAACTCATCGACATAATACATGTGGATGCCCCCTCATCAATAATTGTTCTATGAATAGTTTTGTTGAGGTCTTTCACTTGAATAAGGAAAGCTAATTGAGCTGGTAACTGAGGGTCATATCCTTTTTGGTTAAAGGACACAAGATTAGAATCTGTTCGGTCAATCCCACCTATTGTTGATAATAAAGCCTGCTTTTGGGATGGGAAATTTTGCAGTACCTCAAGTGTCGACATTGCGGAGGGCGATTGGGCTAGATCCTCGACTATATTATAGTGTTGTGTTTCTCTGGCATGAGGATTAAATTTCGATTTGTGTACTACTCCCTTTGGCGGTTTTATTGTTCATTCAGGAATGATGGGTGGCACAACTTTGGTCGAAGTTGTTGTCGAACTACTAGGTTAATCATTATCCTTGTTGTTCGACATCTGTGGATTCTCGTAATCTTTATTCCTTGTCAATATGAGAGCATCATTCAGTTTCTTTGAAACCGACAACATTAGCACTTGGGACGGGGAAGCATTTTCACCAGCAGCCAGATTTGTTCCCGGGTTCGGAAACGGATCAGTCAATACAGCCAAAGATTTTGAACTCTTGAAGAATTTTCTAAGTTCAACTTTATATGGACACTCTCTATTCTAGTGATCCTCATCACATATTAGGCATGGAAGACTTGGTTTCTTATCCCCATAAGGGTTTGCAGAAGATATTTCAAGAGACGACTCCTCCTGGTTCTTCTTCTTCCCTTTCTTTTTCTTCTTGCCTCCTGGTTTCTTGGGTTCTTTGCCTTTGTCTATTGACACGGCATTTACTTTCGAGGCTAGAATCTCTTCATTCGCATTTTGACTTGAAACCGTATAGGCATTTTTCAATGTAGCCTTTACAGTTTTAGTGTTTTTCGTACATATCACGCCATCACCAGCATGAGAGTCTTTGTTTGATTTAGGATGGGGAGGAATGAAAAATTTTGGTCTAGGAGCATCAGGGATTTTATCGTAGATCGTGCCAGACTGAGTATAGATCAAGTCTAGATATTGTGCACAAGCAATAACTTGCTCTTCAATGACGACTCCTCCATTTTCCACATCTTCTGTAATGGAAGGTAACAATGACTTAATAAACCATTCAACCAATAGTTGATCAGGAACATATGTTTTTACCATTCTATGACGACGTCGCCACTCATGAATATGATCGGATATGTGAGTGGTCGTCGTTTGTTTGAAATTGGTAAGCAGCTCAGTTCCTGTTTCGTACCTTATAGGTAACTGAAAATGGGTTAAAAAGGTTGTGGCTAGGGTACTGAAGTTATCAAACGAAGCTCTAGGCAATTCGATATACCATTTTGCTGCCGAACCAGTTAACGTTCGCTGAAAGAGGCAAAGTCTGATTGAATTATCATTGAGGGTGTTAGATGAACACCACAGATGAAAGGTCATCACATGATTCGAAGGGTCTTCACCTATATTTCCATTAAATTTAGGAATATCAGACGGAATTTTATGCGGAATCGCTGGCCACCAAGGGGCGTACGCAATTGATCGTTCGTTAGTCAATTTAGATCTGGTAATTCTAAAGTTGCCAGAAAAGGCAACTGTTGATTCAGGCTAAGATGGAATTGCCTGAGCAGTTGGTCTTTGCATACCAGCATAATGCATTTGATGCTTGTAACTTTGGTAAGGTTGATGGGCATAACCATTATGATATGGTTGATGTTGTCCGTTTTGATTATACGACTGCCCATTACTTGCAAAGACTTGTTGCTCATATCCTTAGTAAGCTTGTTGGAATTGCGGTTGTTGGTATTACACCAGCCACAGTTGTGAAGCCATGAGCTGTTGTCTAGTACTGACTGTTTGACCAAGATGGGGGGTGATGGTCCCCGTTTGAATCTATGTCATTCCACTAGTTGGTGATTGTGGTCGTGTCGTAGGTACAAGGGGTTGTTGCATTATAACCTGAGAAACTTGAGGTTGGCATACAATTGGCAACGCTTGTACTTGCGACACTGCCACAATAGTCGGCGTAGTGGGGATATTTGTCATAGGCAAACTTTGTTGCATTGAGTATACAACTCTTGGTTGTTGAGGCAGGATTGGCACCCAACCGCTAGTTGTAATTCCACCATAACCTAAATTTTATTGTGAACTCTCACATGGTTGTCCTTCCGAAGAAGGCAATGAAAGGGTATACGACCCTCCATACGATGGTAATCTAGTACTCAAAGGAATGTTTTACCTTTGGGGACCGGTTTGCCCAAATTGACACTGTGAAGGATCAATTTGTCGAGACTCAGCGTAAGAGATTCCAGATACAATTCCAGACGAAAAAATAGGAATAGTCCATACTGTCGAAACAGCCCCTGGATGGACTCCATCCAGCGATTGGGAGCTAGTTGGGACAGATGGCACGCTGGCGAAAATTGTCGGGGTAGCAGTAGGAATTTCTGCCGCTGCTGTGTCGGATGACACAGTCCTAGATGTCGATAGTTGTTCAGACATATTAAGCCTATCCAAAAAGTTCCTTAATGATTCTTGAGGAACTTCCGATGGCAGGAGAATAACTTCTGATGAAGAAGGATATAGGGTGATCCTAGCTCCAAATTGCGTGGGAGTGTTAGATGGAGGATCTTCCACAATCTCTTCTATGGCAATCAATCTAGGAGGAAGAGGTAGACCTTCATTTCCGTAAAATATTTCTGGTGCCCAAGAAGATATAAGCTATGCAGCAACAGACGTTTGGGGAGTAACACCTTCTGAATCAGTTGTAGATGGAGCTGGTTCAGGAATAGAAGTGTTTAACGTCACACTAGGATCAATTGTAATGTCCTTTTGTTGCTGCGGAATTTCTTCTATAGAGGGAGGGATATCATAAATGTTCGGAGTAACTGGAGTCTCTGAGGATGTCGGAGTACTTGCCCCAACTAACCTAGGGGACTTTGATCCAGCTAAACAAGTTCGCTTTGTCCGGAATACTTTCGTTTCCGGAGTCAACGAAGGTTGACTCGTAAGTCTCCGTGAACGACAGGGTTTTGATTGACTTTCTTCCCTGATTGTGGATTACTTGATTAACTCAAAATAAAAAGGGGAAAATGTTTCCGAATTAAATGAATTTAGACGCTTTGACACAACTTGTTTTTTCAATTTTTAAGAGTCAAGAAAAAACAAAAGATGACTCTAGTCGCCTTCGATTTTTAATGAGCCTGAAGTGACAAGTGCTCAAATGGACCTTTTCCTTTAAGGAGTCTGAAAAGGAACGAAAGAGTCTTCTCTGGAAATCTAGGCAGAGGGATTACCAAACCAATCGCAAAACTGCAGAATACTTTTTACGATACGACAGTCAATCTTCCCGAATGTTGTGCTCAGTGCATTGCGATAGATAGGGCAGCAGACACGGCTTCCTAAGGATAAAGGATATATCCTATTGTGGTCTCCCAATATATACACGATGGTACGTGGGAGCACAAGTCCGTACTGGCACTTGTCGTCTCAAAGTGGAGGAATCACCCAACCAACAATGAAAACAATAGTTACCAGGTTTTACAACGCCGGAATACATCTCTAGCCTAGACTTCTAGATGTTGTACGTTAGGTTCCAAAGCATTTTTAGATTCATTAAATTTATTTTATAGTTGATCTTGTTTAAAAAATTTCCTTTTAGGTTCACCGCGTGATGTGTATACAATTCCTAAAATCCAGTCTAAGATAATAAACAACTATTTAATCTTCTTTTGGAAATGAAAATCCTAGCTACTAAGGAAAGAGAACTAAGGGTCTTTCAACAAAGAGCACAGAGCACAAACTAAATGCACTATCCTAAATCAAACCAAGCAGTCTAAATGCAAATGCACATGAATGTATTTTTTTTTAGCCTTCTTAATGTATGAATGACAAGAAGAATGCTAAGTGAAAATCTGAATTATTTTCCAAAGCGACAATACTAACAAATTTCTTTTCAAAATGAAGTGAAGATAAGGATGACACTTTGCGATTTCGAAATGAAAACTGTTTTCGACATTTGAAAAACTACTAATTCAAATCACATACAAGAGTAACAGTACAATCGACTATCAAGAACAATGGGATTCTCTTCTATGACCGAAAATGACACTTTGAGATCAGGAACCGACAGTCTGATTACGCTACTTCTTTGTAAAAGAGAACTGAAAATGGCGCACAATACATAAAAAAAACTTACAGTTCTCTGACAATAGAGGCAGAATGATGGAAGAGAAGAGGGTTTCCACAAAGATACACTGACCACAGACAGCAAAAATCATGAATAGATCTGAAAAGAGTGAAGAAAAACCAAAGTCTGAAGGTAAAATCAACCTTCTCTGACCATCACACCTATCACACAGGGAATCCAGTATGCATCTCACCTATTGCACATGGGAAGTCCGATGCATATAGACTTCCTTGAAGAGAGGGTGCGATGGTACCAGTGCGAGACTTTTATCCAGTCTCTGATCACAAATTGCAGTTCAGTTCGGGCATTTAGGCCAAGTAAGTGATGTTCAGTAAATATAAATCACAGGGGTTGATCTAAGGAGGTTACTAGAGCCACCACTAGGGAAATTAGAGTATTTGCAAATCGATTGTTCAATTTATAAACAAAACCTGGAGATAGACTGAAGCAGCATTGATCTACTCTGTACTTGCATAGCAAATGCAGTTCGAAGGCTAGCTGTCTTGACTTCAGGCTCTGTCTGTAAGTTTATAAAACAAACAAAAATAGACCAGCAAATAATCTATTCGCTCCCCAATGGAGTCTCCATTTTGTTACTGGGAATAGTGTCCACTTAGAGCTGCTATTCCCACTAAGGCTGGTAGCTATCTTAGAAACAAACAAGTTAAAACTACTTTCCCTTTCCTTTATGAAAAATAGATAAGAGGGGAACAAAGGATGCCAACCTTTGTCTTGCGCTTGGTTCTTTGCCTGGTTCCTCTCCTTCTCAATAGATCTTTGCCACTCCTTCTTTGTCTACACAACTTCAGAGAGAAAATGTGGAATCAAAGCAGCATAATACTATTGAAGAACAAAGATCTATAGTCATAAACAACACAGGACCAGATATGTATTGACAACACAAATGCATATAGAATCAAACATACAAGAATGTGGAGGAAAACTTGAATAGCTTTATTAATATCAAGAATAGCAAGAGGATTACAAAACCAATGTTCTGGCACAGGGCATCTCCCAGCAAGAAATCCCTTCTTCACCTCAAGTAAAGCTTAGATCACCCAACACGATGATGTTGCACCAGGAAACCAACAACACTTCCTTACAAGATACAAGATTCCAGCCTTTGGATCTCTGTGATGAGGGATCCATATATAGATGATTGTAGGGGGGTGAGTCAGCTTCTGGGATTTCGATTAGTGTCCTCTCTCTGATAGTTCTTGATTCCACTTGGAGATTGATGATCTCTTACTCATCCCTGGGCGAAATCAGAGGCAAGTGTCAGAGGGGAAGTTTCTGGAAGATTCTATGATCCTCCACCTCGCAAACTGTCTCTACCATTTGTCCATTCTCGCCCATCGCACCCTACACAGGGGTCATCCAGTATGCATCGCACCTTTTACACTGGGAAGGTAGTATGCATCGCACCCTCTGCACTGGGCATTCTGTATGATCTAGTTTTGACCAGTTTTGAGCAGTTTTTTGTTGAGAACTTCTGGGAGATGATGTAATCAACTAATCTTGTTCCTTTAGGTAGTGAAGCAACACTTTTAGGGACTTAGGAGCCCTCAATTTATGGACATTTATGATTGGGGTTGCAGTGCCCAAAAATGTTTGTAACACATAGTCAACCCAATTCAACTATAATCAAACATACTTAACAAAAACAAATAGTTAATAAAAATCATTATAATTAAACATGATAAATCAATATTAAAAATAGTTAACCATAATTAAGCATAATTCCACCCATAATGTGTCTATTTTGGAATAGGGTTTCCATGTCGTAGCCTAAATGTTATGGGTTTTGGAGCTTTTCTAGGCATATTTTCTGATTAAATTTGCTCAGAATCCTATAGCGATTCCTTGGAATCACAAGTTTGAGTTGTGAAATCTCCACAATCCAAGGTCTTTAGGGATTTTTCATGGCACTGAATCTATATATAAAATTAAAAACACATTTTAGACAATGAAAGATCATTATTTGACCAAACATTGTTTCACTAGATTCCAAAGAAAAACTTCAAAATGTATAATCCAATGTTTTATTTTAATTATCAATAATTAATAAATGAGTACTACTAATCTAACCTCTATGGAAGATTCATAAGATACCTTTGGTAGTACTCTGATAGAAGGTTGAGATTTGTCTCAAGGAAAATTACACTTTTTTTCTTTCAATTTAATTACTTTACTATGAAATGAGTTTATATATATATATATATATAATATATATATATATATATATATTATATATATATATTATATATATATATATATATATTAAATAAATATATATATATAATTTACTTGATTGTTTATCTTTTTTGAATCTTTGGAATGCAAAAGATTCATGAGGTAAGTGTTCTATGTAGTATTTCCAGATATTAATTATATGGATGTACTAGTTATAAATTATATAAATATTTTCATTTTAATAACATTATTACAGAATATTAGCAATAGTTTTTTTTTTTTTCCCAGGCCTTCACATATTTTCTAGTCAATTTTACCCAAAATCCAACATATATTTATTAAATCACAAGTTTGACATGTGTAGTCCACACAATCCAAGTTCTCCGAAGGCTTTTTTTAAGAGGTTAAATCCATTTATGGATTCAAAAAGACATTTTAAATAGCCAAATATCACCAAATTCCAGCAAAAAAACCAAAACATTAAATGCCTATAATAAATAATATTAAGATAATCTATATAATGAAATAATTGTATCTAAATTATTTTGTTATTTAAAAATTATCTTTCATATATTATAAATATTCTTCTCTCTCTCTCTCTCTCTCTCTCTCTCTCTCTCTCTCTCTCTCTCACACACACACACACACACACACACACACATATCACATTTTATTATACATTTATTTTTTTAGAAGTGAGACACTTTGCATTGCTTTAAATGATGATTACATGGATAAAAAAAGGTATGTTATTGGTTTGCGTGAAGGATGGAAACCCATGCTAGTAACATAAGTTTAGAGTCTTCAAGTTGCTAATACATAATTTAATTAGAGAATGTAGTAAATAGAAATATATAAAAACAAGTTGGATAAGCCACACATTGACATACATCGACACGGGAAGACAAAAAGACTACTAGTGCTACAAGCAAAAAACCAGTGGGTCATAACAACTATTGAGTAGAATCTCCAGTCATCCATAGTCTCTAGTCACTACCCTCATTCAAGGAGAAAGAGGTGTTGGCTAATCTCCTAGCTAGAATGGTTAGCTTGCAGTCTATATTGTTAATTGTTTCCTCCAAGGAAAATTTTAAGGATGGAAGTTTATATTAAAGTTTAGAAATGTTGGCGAATCTTACTAGTCCCTAACATGAAAACTGTAAAATATTTGGCAATATTTTGTAAACATATTTAGATTTCTAATGATTTTTTATTAGTCGATATAAATTTTTGGCAATTTTTAATGCAAAATAATTTTATAGTATAAAATGTCAGCGAATCCTTTTTAGAAAAATGGGAAATGGCGAATCCTTTTTTGGAAAAAAACATGGAAAATTAGCCCACTTATGAATATTAGCCCCTAAAATTTTCCCTGGTTTCCTCTAGCTTTGCAAATATGATAGAATTCCCCCAATGGGTCTTCTTGTACCTTCTTATGCCACTTGCAATATTCAAATGATGTTTAACCTTGTGTCGGCTTTATGTCATGATGGATAAAGTGAGAAGAGCTCATGTAATGCACCAAATATAGTGGAAGACACAACCCTCTTTCGTGTGAGCTAACATCATATCATGGTGAGAGGGAACGCTAAGTCTTGGATACCCTCCTTAGGGAATTAATTATACATATTCTATTTTTACTCTTATTATTACATAATAATGTTATATGATCAATTTTATGTTATGTATTGAATTATATTAATATTATTTTTATGATAATTATATCTATTAATAAAAAAAATAATCATCAATTTAATAAAATAATGATAACCAATTTTAAAAAAACTATATATATTTTATTAACAACACACAATAAATTTATTAATAATATTTTAACATATTATGGGGAAAATATATTATTAATATGTTAAGTATGTATATTGTCTTTAAATTATATATTTATATATATATATTGTTGTGAGGTTAGACACTTTATATTACTTTCAAAAGAAAACACAAAATAATTTTTCATGGGTTATCCTTCTTCCATTTGGGAAACTACACTAGTACCATAGATTAAAATCTTAATATTATGCCCTAAGGGTGTAGTTCAATTGGTAACTAAAGTAATGTGAATTATGTGAAAACTAAGAGATCCAAAGTTCAATTCATCTCGATTGTGACCCGATTTACGGAGAGGAGGACAAGAAATATTACAAATGGAACAAGTTATAAGTCTATCATTCAAACTACAAATAAAACTAAAGGAAATACTATGCCAAAAATTTACAACCATAGATCTAACAATTTACCATAATAAAATATCGTAACAAAAAATATGGCTCTCTAGGATAAATAAATAAATAAATAAATCTTAATATTACATATGGCATAAGCTATAAGTCTATCATTCAAAATGTAAATAAAACTAAAGGAAATACTATGCCAAACATTTACAACAATATCTATAACAATTTTCCATAATAAAATATCATAACAAAAAATATGGCTCGCTCGATCATATTAGCCCGAGGGAGAGTCTACTTATATTGGTGGATGAGGGTCAATGTATTCATTAGAGGAGGCGAAGGAAAGTTTTTCCAATATTTTGGCCAGCATAGAAACCTTTTTGTTTGACAATTTTTCCATTTTGTCCATTATCTTAGCCATATAGAATAAAATTTCTTGTTGAGTTCTTCAGCAATCTGTGATGACTCTTCCCATGAGATTTTTGATAAGCTAATAAAAAATAATCATCTGTATGTAGGAATTCTGACAAGCTCAGGTAGAGTTTCCAACTTCAGTGACCCAATTTGTGATGTACCTATCGACTTGATGGCTTGTGATGAATTTACAAGTCTAACAAACTTCCTCCACCATTTTAGAGATACTTAAACAAGCTTAATCAGGGATAAATTCTATATATTGGACCATTAAATGATGAGTTGCAACTTGTTCTCGAGAATAAGAAGATAAGGGAAGCTGAGTATTAGGACCAATAGGAAGGAATGATTTTCTTCTTCTGCCTCCCCTATTTTTGAGGAAATCTGCTACCGACCCATAATAAGATGATAGAATGCATGGAGGAACAAGAAGCAAAGATAAAGGGAGTGAGAGAGAAACTAGTACCCGGGGAGATCACAAAACAGGGATAGGGAAAAACAACAAAATAAATTGACCTAGCATGGGAAAATGATACCAGGGAGGGATCTCTAATTTGACAAGGTAAACCCAATATAAACATCTAAAGACATGGAGGAGTGAGAGCCAAACAACAGACCAAGCTAAGGAAATGAGATTAGAGAGAAACCAAGAAGAACATGTAAATAACCAGAAATAAACCCAAATAGTGGAAGAAAAACAATAAACCATAAAATGAAGCCACATGCAAAGGAGAAAAACAAGGTAACTAGAATTTGAAAGACCAAAGAACAAATAAAATACCATTAGAGTGAACCTTAGACCTAATTTCAAGGAAGTCCTTAAACCAAAGACAACAAGCCTAGTAATTTCTACCTTCCAATTGAGAACCAAAATTGGGCTTAAGAAGAGGGGCATTGCTACTCAAACTCTTGCATCAAGCTAGTGACTTGAATCTCATAGAAAAGTAGATTTTCAAGTAAAGGAAAAATCTAGAAATGCGCAAGTATAACCAAATTGGATTTCCAGCTTGAAGGTAAATTAAATATCAACCTAGCATACATAATTAATCGATGAGCCATAAACTAGACTATATCACTGATATGCTAGCTCGTGTCATGATAAGCCACCATCGTCATAATATTCTCCATTATTATGCTTGGAGCCAGTTTGAAGTTATTATACAAGACTAAATGTCCTTCCTAACTCTCCCAAGTAGCTAATTCCATCATTCTAACACCTTCCATGATCCAACATAATATTCTCCATTATTATGCTTGAAGCCAGTTTGAAGGTACGCTACAAGACTACATGTCCTCCTCAACTCTCCCAGGTAGCTAATTCCATCATTCAAGCAACCTTCCATGATCCAAACTCAAAAATCCTTAATATTTTAGGTATTGTGGTGCATGAAACTTTCCAAATGGGAGATGTATTGCCACCCTTCATTAAACACTCAATGGACATCTTAAAATAGTGTTGTCATTCCCATAGTTAAACATCCTCCATGAAGAATAATAGTTAACTTAATATATGGGAAAATATTATTAATACATTAAATATTTATACCTTATTTTTGTTGTTTTATACCCCATTTCAATTTCGATGTTGTTGTTCTTATGGATTTTAAATGTTATGTCTCCTTTACTATTATAAAGTAGCTTATATCTATTTTAGCTATTGATCTACCAAACAGAGAGGGATCATTTTTATTTGTGAATGGAGGTTAACTCATCATTGTTATTCATAGAAAACCAAACCACCTTAAACCAACTACCTACACAATTATAAATATTATTATTATACCTGTAGCAGACAATGTATATCATAATAAATTTTGTTATTAATTTTGTTTAGTAAAACAAATTACATATTTCTCATAATCTAACCTTACATATTCAAATTTATTATTTCTTAATAATATTTTAATTATTTCTTAATAATATTTTAATTTATTTATTTTTCATATGATTAGTTCCACTCTCGTTATATAATGATTATTTCCTCACACCACCGTACACTAAATTAATTAATGTTAACAAGACAAAGTAAACTTCCATGCACTTCCACAGATTGAAATTTGTACCATTTTTTTTCCTTTTATCCAATTTCGTACTCATGAACTCACTCTTTTATAATTAATTTTTATACTTTCAAAAAAACAATGAGTGTTAAATGCGTGTGTTATTGAAATTGGAAAGAGGATTGCATGTTCTAAATTTGCTTGAGATTTAAGGTACGAAACGGCATATAGTGAGAAACCATTTATCCTCAACGTGGAAGTTGGAATCGCATATGGTAACATAGAGGAGATTTTGCACATGTTTTGGTGGATGTGACTAAAACAATTCATTCATTATTTCGTTGAAAAAAGAAAAAAGAGGTATGTGGTGGCAATGTCATTTTTCTTGCACATTGCTATTGCGTGGCAATGTCATTTTTCTCGTACATTTCCATAAGAATTCTTGCACTTAGCCATATTTTCAATTCATCTCAGTGTGAAAGAGAGATAAACTATGAATGTTTTGGATTCAACCGTTACCTCTGCAAATCATGGTTCTTTCTCTCTTAAAGCATCGGTTTTCATAGACATCATTACTCCGGCAACACCATCCTTACTATGCACATTTACTTAGTTGCTCCATCCTTTCTTATCCCAACTATGGCCATAGCCAATTTGGCACTCGATACCCAAGAGTCGTTGACTCATTCCTACCATTAATCCTATGTTGCAGCATCAAATACGAACTCAGAGGCCCACATGCCTCTTACTTCTTATAAAACTTAGTCCTAAATTCTTTCAAGTTTGGGCATGACTTAGCCCCTTTTCCTTGGCACCTTTCCATTTTTCTTCCATAGAAATAGGTGTTGTGACCTCAAGCTAGGCCTTTCGGTGCTAAGCTTCTTTTCTATCCCGCGGGGGCTTAAACCCTTTATAATTATTTGCACCTGTGGTCACTAAAACACGCAAAATTGTTGCTTACAAGTTCACTTGACCCCACTCATATACATATGCCACCGCCGAGTTGGAGCCTGGATGGTTGCATGTCGTAACTTCTTATAAGATCAATTGCATACAACTTACGGGATCGCACGCTTCTGCCTGTCCCACTTATGTGAACCACTGATAATGAATATCGCACGCTTCTGCCTGTCCCACTTATGTGAACCACTGATAATGAATATCTCCACATTGGCCCACTTTCCACCTGTCGCCTTCTTATAAACAAAACCTCTGACCTGTTGACCTCATTGGAAATGCTCGACTCCAAATTACAATTGCTTATGGCCTCAACCTTTCAAAAAATATTTGTTATAGGTTTCATCGATTAACGGTTCGTCAATTGTCCTTCCCTGCTATCCTGGTTCCATGTTATCTCATCTTACTTATTAATAATCTTCCGGGCTTCCGGGCATTATTCCTGCTAGCTGTCAACTAGCTTCCATATATTATTCCGGCTAGCTATCAACTGGCTTCAGGGCTTCTAGGTGTCCGAGCTATGTAACTTTGACGGTGGGGGACCTTATTTTAACCAGAAATAAATTTCAATCCAAGAGGTCATTTATGGACTTCTATATACTATTGGAAATCTTTTTTCTGATCATAATCCTATTATGCCATCTCAGGAGCATCTGATCTAACACATGGGAAAAATCTCTTCCAAATTCTGGGACGCCCAATCATCTAGTCATCATATTATGGCTTCTTTAATAAGCCTACTGCTATGATGACTATCTACAAGCGTCTGCAACAACCATATGACTCCCCATGAGCTTGACACACTATACAGATCAATGTCAACATCTATTGGTACCAACCTCAATGCTAGTATGGTTGGCATCAATGCCAACATTTTTTCCCACGGTCATACAATTCTAATTTTCCATCACATATCCCGATGATTATTAACATCAATATCAACACACTTGTTGCCACTAACCATCCACAACAATGCCAACTGTCCAACATTTCTACGAATTAGTGACTTTATATATAGTGTTTCAAAAGTGCAAAGTCTATGAAATTGTATAGTCTTAATGCGTTTATAGATTACCAAAAGCATATTCTCCACTTACAGAGTTTAATGTACGAAAATTCCATGAAATGAACACTCCTCACTCGACTTGCTCCGCCAGCTCACAAATAAATATTATTTAAAGAATGTGCATGACGTTTTCACTAATTTTCTGTGGACGTGAAGGCAATGTAAAATAATATATATCAAAGATTTCATAAATATAATATCGAAACTTTTTTCAATCCTCCTATAGTTTCACAGGGATCGAACGCAACACACGTCATAGAAAGTAATTGTCACTAATCCCGGTCGGTGTGGGCCTTGGAAACGTCATTACACACCTGGTATACATGCAAAATAGATTTATTTATTGATGCCAAAAGACATTTTAGGTTATTATATGCAAGGTAAATCTAAGCTACTGCCAGTGGTCTTTGGTGTAGGTTATCACGTGCAATTTAGACAAGGCTCGAAATCAAAATTGCACACCTCACATGCCAAACATCGAGACTCATGGAAACTAGACTTGCTAGGAGCTTCAACACCCAAAAAATGATGGTGTTATGTAACTCTTTCCCTAAACTAAACTGTTGATTAATAAAAACATGCCCAAAATATCAAGTCAAAATATCATTTTCAAATGGGGAAATTTTGATGATCTATCTTGGTGCGGGTACTCCCATTCAAATTGGAACTTTCTTTTCCACAACTTTTGCAGTGACACTTGATTTTGCAACAATCTATGGTAATTTCTTCTTGTTTGGCATCTTACCTCCAATGATGGTTTGGATCCACCATTACAGATATATAGTCAGATCTTAGAAAAAAAAATTATCCATTTATTCAACGTAACTTTATGGACGTCTACGAGATTTATGAACTTCTTTTGTTCCATGAGTATCTATAGATATCAATCTGACACATAGTTTTCGTTTGAATTTTGTTCGCATACATTTCAAGCGATTCAGAAAAGGGTTGTTACAGTGTGTCAAGGGCATCCAAACTTATAGAATTCTAAATTTGTTCCTGAAAATTGCTTCAAATTGGTCCATCCTCTAATGTCCGTGGATGCTTTCCTTGGCCGCAATAAGAAAAAAATTTCTTGCATATATTGGGCATGTATGAGGCTTCACTAAACCTGTAATCAATAATATTATATAAAATTCACGGGCAATATGATATAGCAGCAAAAAACAACATTGCATATCCCAATTTCCTTAGGGTAATATTTTTGTTCTATTCTGAAAAATACAGTTACCACCTCATCTCACTATTTATAAGCCACAAATTAACTATTCCATAACTCCACCATAATAAAATATGTGTGACTAGGAAGCATTTATGTTTTATATTGTAAAAATAGTTGTAAAGTCCTTTCCATAGTAGAAAGAAAAAAAGGAAATAAAGCAATAAGATATGCATGAGATCAGTTAGTTTCATTTATGTTTAGATATGCATAAAATTATGAAGTACATGGGCGCAAGTTCCTTAGAATTTGAAAATTTCTAGAATTTGTAACTCCATCTATACAACAAGTTGTCACTTCTACATGTATCATTACAGGGTAGACTTTCAGTAGTCTTCCTCACGAATAACATTAGAAGAGGCAACATTGCAAATATCATAGACGCTATAACTTTTTAGTCTTCGAAGGTTATGTATAGGTGAGGTGAAACACATACCTAATTGGTGGGAGAAGAGGCCACAACTATGAAGAAAGATGACCCCAAGTCACTGCTATGTAGAAATATGAACCCAAGACGCTAAACCATGTGAACAACACTATAATTGGTGGGAGAAGACACCATCACTTCTATGCAGAAAGTCAAACCCAAGACACTGAACTGTGTGAACAACACTACAAGAACGATGCATGAACAATGTAGTGTAGGGACAAGAGATTAATTCCAAATACACGATGCACTAGTATTGGCACGAAAACTCTAAATTCAACAAAGTTTTAAATATCATTTGTATTTATACCCTTAATGCCCAAAAACTGAACACAAAGGCAATTGCATGCGAAAGTATGGTGATCTGATAGCGATTAGAAGGCTTTAAATGACACATTGCCAACAATGCACAATCAAGGGATTTATTGTCCTTTTTTTTAATTGAATTGTTCATTTTATAGAGTATTTGTAATTTTCCCACCGTTATTTACGCACATGTTTCTATGATCGCTATCCTTTGTCCTTTGCTCATTGTCCTTCATGTTCTTGATAGATTTTATTTGCAAAAATGCTAGCAATCCATCACCCAAAATAAAGTGTCATGTTCCACCAAATTGACACTGTATGAGATTGATAAATGAAGTACAAACTTTGATTACAACTAGGTTTTAATCCATCACAATATTTTGTTGACGTATTCCTTGTCCTTTGTAGCCCTAGTGGTGGCGGCGAGTAATATGTCAGTCCATTTATACAAATAAATTTCAAATTTCACTTGAAACTAAAGTTCAACAATTGAAAACCTTTTGTAGTATGGAGAAACTAATGCTCCAATGCCATCACTAGATGTCACTTCCTAACAATAGTGACATAATAATGATAGAAGCCTCCTTAATACACCTTATGATTGAAGTAATGAATCCATACCATTGGATGCATTTAATGATTGAAGAGTGGTGTTGCCGAAAAGATGATTCGCGGTAGTTAAAATTGGATTCACCCTCAAATGACTGTAATAAGTGTATAACGAATCAAAAACAAAATAAATAATATTAATTTATAATTTAACTGAGAAAAAAATATAAAAAATAAATATATATATATAGCACTTAAATTTAAATAATATTTTATATCTATAATAACTAATATTAATTATTATTTAATTTTAAAAAATATAAAATTGAAGTTTATATATATAAGAAAATAGTAAATAATTAATTTATAAACATATTTAATTTTTTATAAAAAATATATACTCTTATTTATTCAATTTATTCAAATTAATTTTTATACATCATAATTTTATTGTGCAATTATTAGACTTAAGTATATACTCTTAATAATAATAAGTATTTATGCAAAACTTATTTCTCTAATTACAAAAAAAACTAACTATTACATTTATCTATGTATAAAAATAAGCATGTATATCCAATTTATTTTTAACATAAAATATTAAACATTAACAAACACATACTTAGAATATTAGTAATTAATATTTAACCATATTTGATTAAATATTATTATTATTATTATTATGAAAACATTTTAAAGATATTGAGTCAATCAAATTATTGAATTAACTTGGCAAAATATATTTTTCAATACTTTATTGTTTTCAACACGAAGAAATTTTAACCTCTTTGAATGCTAAGGTTACAAATATTTTTCAATCGGGGTAACACTTTAATTATGTCAAGGTTAAGAATATTTTTCAATTGCGGGTAACACTTTGAGTAGGTTTATGAATTTTAAAAATAACTTAATTGTGGATAACACTTTGAGTATGTCAAGGTTACAATTTTTTCCCAATTGCGGGTAACTTTGAGTAGGTTTATTAATTTTAAAGATAACTCTATGAACTTTTTTAATTGTGTAACAACTACCATACAACTACCATATTTCAATTGTGCAAATTATTTTTTTAATAATAATTTTATATAGATGAATATATATTTTATAATTTTATATATGGTGAATACATGAATTTTTAAACATTAGATTTATTATAAATTTTATCTTTTAAAATTTATTTCAACTGTACATATTATAAAATAATTCACTTTTAAATATTTCAAAATTATTAAAAATAATTCATTATTCTTTAATCAGTCAAAAACACTTTCATGAATATTCACCCATCATAAGCATAAATATATATTTTAATTAATACTTATTAAAACACTTTAAATTTATATTTTTATCTTTTATATTTAATACATACTACATAACAAATAATAACTATTAAAATCATTATATTTATTTTCTTTATTCATTGTTGATAAACTTTTCACGTCTTTCTTGTTTTCTTATATTAATTTAGCTATTTAAATTTATCCATAATTTCTCTTTTAATATTGCCACATCCCTTCTTTGAATAATTGGATAACATTATATTTGCTCAGAATATAAAACAGTGTGTCACAACTTACCCAAAATATTGTTTTCTCACGCGAAAACCGTGTGTCACAATTTACCTCAATACAAAGAATAACAATGAAAACCATTCTCCTAGTGTAAAACAATTTTATTAGTCCCTACCATCTGGCAATGGCATGGGACTATAATAATCAGTTTGATGGCATTTGAAATTAGTTGGTCTTCAGTTTTTGAAGTTTTTTTCTTTCATATTTGTTATTTCCCTTCTCATTCAACTTCATTGTCTTATTTGGCCCCTTCCCGAGGCCGGAGAGGTTGGACTATATGATATTATCGGATATTTTGGGTTTAGACAGTTCATTTTTTTGAAATGTTTTGCACTAGGGAAATAATGTTAACATTAATTTGAGTTTCTATGGTTGCAGTTAGTTGCATGGATTGGCTATGTTTATTTGGTTTATTAGCTATGTCATAGGTAGTTGCATGGAGCACCTAAGGGATTACAGGTTACGAGACACACCACGCATGCCACCAAACCACCTAGCCTTTTGCATATACTGGATCATCTTTCAGGCCACCACGCATGCCACCAAACCACCTAGCTCTGTGCATGTACAGGGTCATTTTTCGAGCGCTGAGTTTGATGAGTTGATGAGTTGAGCATTAAAACCCTTATACCCTTATAGACCCTCATAGCATCATAAATGAGTATGAAGGAATCTGGGATTAGGGTGAACAAAACTTGCAACATGAAGATATTAACCATACAAATGTTCGTGAAGGAAAAAGAAATCACGAAGAAAAAATACAGAAGATAATGAAGAAAAAATATAGAAGATACCTCAAGAGGAAATACCTTCTGCTTCTTTTGCTTCCACCCTAGTGCTGAAACACCCTCAAATGCTTTCATTGTTAGAGCAGAAATCAATGCTCAAAACATGCCCCAATTACAGGAATACAAAGAATCCAAAGGTCGACCAAAACACTGCGGCTGATAAGAATCTTGAGGTTATGGAAGGTACTATAAGTAAACTCGTGGCTTATCAAGACCACGGGACTGTGATTGATACAACAAGAAAAACAGAGGCTAACCAGATGACTAGGGCTATGGGAGATTATCATGCCAAAAAAACCAAGGATGAGCAGAAGAAGAAGCTCTGGGTTATGGGAGATAGTATGGTAAAACCTGAGGCTAACCAAAAGCCCAAAACTAACTAGAGTAATGAAAACAAAGCCAGGCCTGATAAAAAACTAATGTTGTAGTAATACTGCTAGAAAATCCCAGACTCAGCAAGGACCTGGAGTCGTGATAAATTCTCTAAGTAAAGCCGAGGATGACCAAAATACCACAAGCAAAATAGAGATTGAACAGAAGCCCGCAACTGTGGGAGATAACCCAGGCCATCAATCCAAGAAATCATAGCTTTTTTATCCTCCCTAGCTTCCTGTACACTTTGCTCAACCATCTTGCACCAAGGATTCTACGGGCTAATATGTGGGTTTGATGCCTCAATCAGCGGAGATATTAGACCACAACTACTAAAAAGTATTCGCTAGTGAAACCATGAAACCAAGACTGACATGCACATACTTGGCTGCTTCCTGATATTGTTGGGTTGTGTTATATTCTTTCCACGACGAGCCCACGTAGTTAACCGGGGGGTTAGAAAGGGGGGCGGAGCCCCCCCTTCATTGTGCCGATTACGTAGCGGAGGGGGTCACAGGGGGTTTTAGGGGTGAAGGTAACCCAACTCTATGGGGTCCAAGGCAACGCCCTGGAAAATTTTATTTTTGGACCCTATATTAGGTTGGGTGGACCTACCTATGGTTTTGTGCATGATTTTTTGCACATGATTTTGGACACGATGGTTTTCGGTCCATGGTTTTGGACACGATGGTTTTCAGTCCATGGTATTGGATGCTTTGGCATGTATAAATATGTAATTGTAACATTGAAAGGAACATAATGAAAAATCAAGCTGGTAGTCCCGGTTTTGGGATCCAAGGGAAATCTCTGTGTATATGTGTTTTATGTGTTATGCTCTCGCATTGTTTATTTTCTGTGTTTTAGAATTCGTATGCAGGTAATTTCTGTACAGGTTTAACACTACATTTGGTATCAGAGCTATTTTGGCTTCAAGGGGACGCCTTTGTTGTTGAGAGGTTTCGCTCGGGCCTGTGGTAGACCCTGTTCAGTGGGATATCTGCGAGATCGATTCTAGTGGTAAAAGAAGATGGAAAGCAGTGGAAAGATAGAGATTGAGAAATTTAATGGTCAGAGTTTTGAGTTGTGGAAACTCAAAATGGAGGATCTATTGGTGGATAAAGATTAGTGGATTGTGGTAGATTCGGGTACTAAACTAATGGGAGTGTCCAATGAAGAATGGAGGAAGTTGGATTGGTAGGAAAATAGCACAATACAATTGTGTGTCTCAGATTCAGTATTGTTGAATGTATCAGGGGAAGCTACGGCGAAGGCTTTGTGGGACAAGTTACGGACTTTGTACCAATCTAAGTCTCTGGTGAATTAATTGTTCTTACGGAAAAAGCTGCATAACCAGAGGATGAAAGATGGAGACTCGGTGACAGAGCATCTGAACGCATTTAATACTGCAGTATGTCATTATTATATGTTGATATTAAAATTTCAGATGAAGATAAGTGCATCAGTTTGTTGTATTCTCTACCAGATTCGTGGGATAGTCTGGTTATTGCAATAGGTAGCAATGCAACTGCCTTGCAGTTTGATGAAATAGTCTCATCCTTGCTGATGAGGAGAGAGATAGGAAAATATGGAGAGCCAGAATGGTGATTCCTTGTCTATACGAAGACGGTCCCAGAACAGAAAAAAAATAAGTCATCAGTGGGAGATCAAAATCTCAGGAAACCTATAAAGTGGTGTGTTGGAAATGCGGAAAGGAAGGCCACTACAAAAGAGATTCTAATCTAAAGCTCCTGATAAAGGAAAAGGATCTGATGATGCTCCTTCCACAGAGGCAAAAACTGCCTCAGATGAAGGTGGGGATGTGTACTTAGCTTCTTCAAGTACACATGTAGATCATGAGGCACGGTTGATTGACTCAGGTGCATCCTTTCACTTCACTCCCCATAGAGAGTGGTTCTGCGAGTATGAGGAATATGATGGTAGTGATGTCTTCTTGGGGGATGACAGGAAGGCTAGAATCGTTGGTCATGGAAAAGTAAAGTTGAAGTTGCAAGGTGGAAGGGTTAGAACACTTCCAAGTGTTTTTCATATTCCTGCATTAGCTAGAAAACTGATTTCTATAAGCAATATGGATGATGCAGGTGTAAAAATAGTGTTCGAGAAGGATACCTGCAAGATGGTTTGTGGAGCACTGGTATTGATGCAGGGAGTTTATATTGGAACTCTATACAAGCTACAAGGTAGCACTGTTGTTGATGGGTGCAACTGTTCCATGGTTTCTGAAAGTGGAGCAGAAAATCTAGTGGTCTCTAGAGAGAAAACCATGTTGTGGCATCAAAGGCTTGGACATATTGGAGAGAAGGGCCTTCGAATACTTCATGGTAAAGGTATGGTAGAAGGTATGAGTAATAGCTCTTTGGATTTTGATTTATGTGAAAATTGTGTATATGCGAAGCAGAATCGGGTGAGTTTCCCCTCTGGTGGTAAGAGGGTGAAACATATGTTAGAGCTTGTGCACAGTGTTGTTTGGACCTGTGAAGGTTCCATCACTGGGTAATTCTATGTACTATGTATCATTTATAGATGATTTCTCAAGGAATGCATGGATATATTTCCTTAAGAAGAAATCTGAAGTCTTTGACAGGTTTACAGAATTTAAGGCTTTGGTGGAAAACCAGACAGAGAAGAAGATAAAGGTGTTGAGGACAAATAATGGTGGAGAGTTTTGCAGTAAGGAATTTGAAGAATCCTGTAAGAAGTGTGGTATAGCACGGCAGAAGGCTACTCCATATACACCTCAACAAAATGGAGTTGCAGAAAGAATGAACAAGACATTGATGGAAAGGGTAGGAAGCATGCTTAGTGGTGCCGAGTTAGGAAAAGAATTCTGGACAGAGGTGGTGGAGACTACATGTTACCTGGTCAACAGATCACCTTCATCAGCATTGGAAGATAAGAATCCACAAGAGGTATGGACTGGTAAGAAACCTTCTCTTTCACATCTGAGGGTATTTGGATGTGATGCATATGTACATGTTCCAAAGGAGAAAAGAACCAAATTGGATAGTAAATCTGAAAAGTGCATCTTTATTGGGTATAAGGATGGTTTAAAGGGTTATAAGCTTTGGAACCCAGTAACAAGGAAGATTGTGTACAACCGAGATGTGGTGTTCAGAGAGGTGAAAGATGTTATTAAACATGAAGTCCAACCAAAGGAACCTGAGAAGATAGAGTTTGAGCTAAAGGAGGAAGAATCAGACTCTATAGCAGAGGAGGAATCAGAAGATGAAGAGCCACAAACTCCGGCTGTGAGAAGATCAGTTCGAGAAAGAAGGCAGCCAGAAAGGTATAGTCCATCTGCTTGCTGTTCAAATTTTGCTTTGTCTGTTACTGATGATGATCCCAGAACTGTGAAGGAAGCAGTGGATTTAGAGGATGGAAAACTCTAGAAAGAGGCCATGGTTGATGAAATGGCATCTTTGCACAAAAATGAGGCTTGGGATCTGGTGGAGTTTCCGGTTGGAAGGAAACCCATTGGCAACAAATGGGTGTTCAAGAAGAAGACAAATGCAGAAGGGAAGGTGGAGAAATACAAAGCTCGGTTGGTAGCAAAAGGTTATTCCCAGGCACTGGGAATTGATTTTGGTGATATTGTTTCTCCTGTTTCCAAGGTAACTTCTATTAGATTACTTTTATCTGTTGTTGCTGCTTTTGATTTTGAGGTAGAACAGATGGATGTGAAGACAACATTTCCTCAAAGGGATCTAGAAGAGGAGATCCACATGAAGCAACCTAAAGGTTTTGTGGTGAAGGGTAAGAAAGAACTAGTATGAAAGTTAAAGAAGTATCTCTATGGGTTAAAACAGTCACCAAGGATGTTGTATCATAAATTTGATACATTTATACGGGGACTTGGCTTCACCAGAAGCAAAGCAGATCACTGTGTGTATTTGAAATTAATTGGTGACCGTGTTATTTATCTGGTCTTGTATGTGGATGATATGTTGCTGGTTGGAATGACAAAGAAATTATCCAAGATTTGAAGACCCATTTTTCCTCCAAATTCGACATGAAAGATCTTGGTGCTGCAAACTATATTTTGCGTATGGAAATTAAAATATATCAGACAAAGGGAAGCTTTGGATAAACCATAGGAAATATGCCGAGACAATATTACAGAGGTTTGATATGTAGGATAGTAAACCGGTGAAGGTTCCTATTCCTGTAGGTGTAAAGTTATTTGCTGAACAGTGTCCCAAGACACAAGAAGAGGAAGAAGACATGTCCCATGTTCCATATGCAAGTGCAGTTGGTAGCCTGATGTATGTGATGGTCTATATTAGACCAGACATTGCACATGCAGTGGGAGTATTGAGCAAGTTTATGTCAAAACCAGGGAAGGAGCACTGGATAGCAGTGAAGTGGGTTTTCAAGTATTTGCATGGCACTAGTGATTATGGTTTGTGCTACCAAGGAAGACCAGGATTGGACAGAGTGTTGGATATTCGTGGCTTTGTTGATGCAGATTAGGCTGGAGATCTGGATCAGAGAAGATCTACAAGTGGGTATGTGTTTAACCTATTTGGAGGTGCAGTCAGTTGGATGAGTAAGAAACAATCTGTAGTGGAACTATCAACTACAGAGGCAAAATACATGGCAGCCACTCATGCAAGCAAGGAAGCAGTTTGGTTGCAGAGATTGTGTTCAAGTATGGGGTTAGTAGAGGGAGCTATAAGGATAGACTGTGATAGCCAAAGTGCAATTGTCTTGGCAAAGAACCCTGCATATCATTTAAAGACAAAGCACATTGATGTTCAGTATCACTTTGTGATGGATATGATAGAATACAAAAAGGTGTTCCTAGTAAAGGTGGACACTTTGAAGAATACTGCAGATGCATTGACAAAATCTGTGAGCTCTGAGAAGTTCTCTTGGTGTAGAGAAACAATGGCCATTGGAGGGCTGGATAAATTACTAAGCTCTCTTGTGGTCCTCTGTGGAAAGAAAACAACAAGTGGGAGAATGTTGGGTTGTGTTATATTCTTTCCACGACTAGCCCACATAGTTAACTGGGGGGTAGAAGGGTGCTCCCCATTCGTTGCGCCGATTACTTAGCGAAGGAGGTCAGAAGGGGTTTGAGGGGTGCAGGTAATCCCACTTTATGGGTTCCAGGGTAGCGCGCCATAAAATTCTGTTTTTGGACCCTATATTAGATTGGGTAGAACCACCTATGGTTTTGTGCAAGATTTTTCGCACATGGTTTTGGACACGATGGTTTTCGGTCCATGGTTTTGGACGCGATGGTTTTTGGTCCATGGTATTGGATGCTTCAACATATATAAATATGTATTGTAACATTTAAAGGAACATAATGAAAAATCAAGTTGGTAGTCCCGATTTTGGGATCCATGGGAAAAGCTATGTGTATATGTGTTTTATGTGTTATGCTCTCGCATTTTTTATTTTCTATGTTTTAGAATTCGTATGCAGGTAATTTCTGTATAGGGTTAAAAGCTACAAATACCCTATTAGTTGTACACATACATATACCTTGCTTCCAACGGCCATTGTCATGACAATTTGAGTTCGTTGATCCAATATGGGTGAATGAATTGGTCATTGTGATAGCCTTAGAGTATGTGGTTCGACAGGTTCTTTTTGTGCCCGTCTTATCAGTGCTTGAACGAGTAACCCCATAACAAGTTAGTTTGAGTGGTTGTGTTTTAATGATGGACTTTCCAGTCAGATGATAACAAAGGAAGTAGGAAATTCCAGTTGCAAGGAAATTTTAGGTATGCGAGGAAATTTTGGGTATGCGAGGCAATTCTGGGTATGAGCTAGTAGGAGATGCTTTCCAAGATGAATAAGAAATATTAGCATGATGTAACATTATGTAGCCTGCTTTAGGGCTTGCATGCTATGTTATGGAGAGAGGGAGGCAAGGCACAAAGCTCTATGCTTTAGGGATTGTCTACACGTTATGGAGAGAGAGGAAAGGCACATGGCTCTCATGTAAGGCCCACATGCTGGATCAATGTTTTTTTTAACTTTATTAAGTTTAAAAATTGCTTTAATGAAAATACTACTGTGGATTTCATAGTTCATGGCATCCTAACTAATTTCTCTGTAACTGTCTCAAAGGCAATGGGTATGTCTCTATTGCTACCTAACCTCTACTAACTTGTATAATCCCTTAGCCATGGAGGTCTATAATTCTTCTTAAGATTCTAAGGTCTATAAATCTTCTTAAGTCTTCTAAGGCCAAAACGTTTTTATGGTAATAAGTGTATATCACTTTTTGAATAAATTTATTTGGCGATCAAGATTCTTAGAACTATAAACTAATTGGATTTCTATGGATTAATGGAAATATAGATTGTTATGCATGTAACAATATCAGTACATCCACCAAGGCAGATGCACAGTTCACTTCATATCCTACTTGCATGTTAGTCATTTAGTCATTATTTACTTGAGATTTTTATTTCTCTGAGACAATTTCTAATGGAAATATTGAAAATATTAATTTTACTTGTTAGCTAACTAAGAGCTAACTATTTATTAGAAGCCATCTGGTTTTGCTATAGGATTTAATTTGGTCACTCAGGGTTCTATATTTTCCATCATGGTTTAGTTCCAAATTTTGGCCCATATTCATTGAAGTGACAAATAGTCTCACCCATCTCCATTTTAACTAAATATTAGCCATATTTTAATCTGCCCATCTCCATTTTGGTTACATATTTGTCTTTCCATTCACACCTTTTATCATAAAATTAAATTTCCATCTAAATCTAGATGCCTTCTGAGATTCATTCACTTCAAATTGTAGGACTTTTGTGTGGTTGTCTATTTTTTGCCTCTAGTTTAGCGGCATGTTGCTAGCATTAGGTTTAGACATCTGTCACTGATCTCTCCCTGAGGTTGGTTTTCTATTTGTCATTTGAGCTTATTGTTGTATAAGACCCTAATTTCATCTTTTGGTGTTAATCTCAGTCTACCAACTAATGCAAATGATCACTATTTTTTTGGTTGATATTTGAGTTGCAGATTCTCAATGTTCTCAGGAATTTATAATTCTCTATGTTGTGTTTAATATCTTCCCTTCCCTTTTCCACCAGCCCCACTTTCTTCATAATAGTTCAAGAATTCGTTGAAGGGAATCTGAAAATTCTGGTAGTAGTGGAACCATAGGGACAGATGCAGGACAACAACCAGGAAGATGGCTCTAACACATTGCCAAATATAAAAGAAAGTGCGGCATTGGACAGTGACACTAGTACTCCTCGGAGCAAAGTTGCAAATGTGGAAAGCATTCGATCATTTTTTTATTTAATCCTCAAGCTTCAGAAGGAAACTATGGAGATGTACAAGGACTCAGAATGCTTGAGGGTAGAGACAGAGGTTAAGAGATGATATGGAACTTAAGCGCACAGAGATCATAGCCAATACTCAATTACAAATAACTAGATTGTTGTACAGGTGTTGCAACAACATCAGCTCCATCAGGTGGTCCTGCTCCTGCAATGTAGGAGTGAGAAGCATAAGGTGGGCATAACGAGTCTTGAAACCTACATATTTTCCAAATGCATGGATTGGACATGATTATTTTTTATTTCTCACACCCCTGTAACTATGTCAAGAGCCTCTTAGTTTAATGAGCTCGACCCCTCTATGAACTCTTATAGATGCATTTCCTTTTTGTTTTCTTTGATATATGAATACACACCATGTGTATCTAAGGAATGTAATTTTTACTCATTTCTATGAATGAAATTACAGGTTTATTTATGCAGTGAAGAAAACTGTGTCAAAAGTCCAGAAATTGAATTTGACCAATTTTATTTATGTTCTATGCAATATATTGTTTAATAACTATTGTCATGGATTCACATTTTCTACTTCTAGGTATAGGTGTCGTGGATTCACCTTTGTTGCTTCTTAAGTATAGGTGTCATGGATTCACCTTTGCTACAATATTTGTTGGGACCATTCGGCAGAAAAGATGTTTCTAAAGTAGTTCTAGCTTCCTATAGCCTATTTCTTTAGCAACAAAGATTCTTCTTTTGCAGGCTAGACTAAAATTTTGCAAAGATGCCATATTTTGATATAATCTTTTGGTTCTCTTCAGTGTAGTTTTCTTAGCACTGTAATGGAAATATTTGTAAAATCGGCCACTATGTCTCTAAGATATTGATAGGAATATGTTCAATTTCAATTGAACAAGTGCTTTGGAAATTCCCATTTGGCAAAGTGAAACAATTTTGTTTTAACTTTTGTCATCTACTTTATGGAGTTTCTTTTGCTTGAGGTTCCACCGTCGTCTTGCACCTTTTTGTCTGTAGAATTGTGAAGCAAGGCCTCTAATCATAACTTTTCTTGTCGTGATTACGATGCCTATATGTCAACTTAGGGGATCTATAAACTCCCTAAATTTCAATTACAAATAGGAACTAGGCTACACGACTTCATTAAGAAAAAAAATTTGAACTAGGGATTCAAACTTCTAGTGTGTACCTAAGCACTAGCCTAACAAAGTGATTTTGAAGAACTTTTTGATGTTTCATACTATCTAGAATCTTGATAGCTTGGCTAATAGCCATTAGGAGTGGGTTGATTCACTGTAAAAGTAACAGAATAAATAAGTTAATAAAGCTTCTCAATTGGTAGCAAATAGTTTTTTCCTTCTTATCATCTAACTAAATTTCATTTAGCTTTCAGTAAATGCAGTTGATTCTTAAGCTCATCAAGCTCATTCAACTATTGTATCCTTTATTTTTGAGCTTTTTTGATGTCCAAGTTGAACTGTGAGGTTGTTCTAAGTGTCTTATGTTCAAATTCTATGGGTAGCATCACTTTATTTCCAAAAGCCAATTCATAAGAGGGTCACCCTCTAGTTTTTTTGTGGGCACTCCTATCTTTTCTCCTAAATTTTTTACATCAAGGTAAACCCAATTGTGATAATAAGGTAAATTTCCTACATCAAGGTAAACCCAACTGTGCTAATAAGGTAATGAATCTAATTGGTACTCCTATCTTTTCTCCTATATTCATAATATCTTTGAAGTCAAAGTTGGAAGCAACAATGTTATCACTTATACCACATTGTTACATGGGTTGTTTGTGCAAAGCACTTGAAGTCAAAGTTGTAAGAACCAATGTTATCACTTATACCACATTGTTACATGGGTTGTGGATAAAAGGCAGAGTGCAAGACGCATTGATGCTCATGTCTCAAATTCTGGGACATGGTTGTGCTTCTGATGGAAGTGCATATTATGTCCTTATAGTTGGTCTGTGTAAGAAACACATGGTTCATCATGATGTTTGGTTGTTGGATCGAATCTTAGCTGAAGCCTTTTCCCCTGATGATGTGACTTTGAATACATTTATCTCATCACTGTCATGGAGAAAGATTGGAAGAATTGGCCCACTCTGTGAGTAACTCTGTTCACAAGGGTTGTTCACTGAGTATCGCAACCTATAATATGGTCATCACTAGTCTTTGTAAAGAAGACAATGTACAGGAGGCCACTAAACTTGTAGACAATATGCTAGAAAATCGTTGTGTTCTTGATGTAGTTACTTGTGGTCTCTGTGCAACAGACAATGTATAGGAGGCCACCAAACTTCTAGAAAAGATGCTAGAATATCATTGTGTTCCTCTTGCACTTACTCATACTTTCTTGATTGAGAGTCTTGAGAAGCAAAGAAAGGTGCAGGTTATGGAGACATTAGGGCAATTCTCGATTGAGAGTCTTGAGATGAAAGGAAAGGTGCAGGTTATGTTGACCTCGGCGAAAGGGTACATTCCAGATGATGAGACTACAACATATTAATTGAAGGTCTAGATAATGAATTCATACCAGTTCTCTAATGAGACCACTCTTAATAATAATGGCACAACAGATGGCCCAAATTGGCTTGTAATATATAAAAACGTGTTGTGTGTTTCAAAGCTGGCATCTGCATGCAGAGAACTTTCAAATTTTGTCAGTTGCTTTATGGAGTTTCTTTTGCTTGAGGTTCCACCCTCATCTTGCACCCTTTTGGCTGTAGAATTGTGAAGCAAGGCCTCTTATCATAACTTTTCTTGTGGTGCTTGCAATGCTTGTATGGAAACTGAGGGGATCTATAAACTCTCTAAATGCCAATTACAAATAGGAAGTAGCGTATACGACTTCATTAAGAAAGGGAAGTTGAATTAGGGATTCAAGCTTCTAGTGTGTACCTAAGCACTAGCCTAACGAAGGGATTTTGAAGATTTTTTTGATGTTTCATACTGTCTGGAATCTTGATAGCTTGGCTAATAGCCATTAAGGACTTCCTATGAAGGCATCTATGAGTGGGTTGATTCAATTTAAAATTAACAGAATAAATAAGTTAATAAATCTTCTCCATTGGTACCAAATAGTTGTTTCCTTCTCATCATCTAACTGAATTTCATTTAGCTTTCAGTAAACACAGTTGATTCTTAAGCTCATCAAGCTCATTCAACTGTTGTATCCTTTCTTTTTGAGCTTTTGTGATGTCCAAGTTGAACTGTGAGGTTGTTTTTCTCTTATCTTTTCTATATCAAGGTAAACCCAACCACGCTCATAAGGTAAGGAATCTTATTTCCACTCCTATATTTTCTCCTATATTTTCTATATCAAGTTAAACCCAACTATGCTAATAAGGTAATGAATCTAATTGAACCCGGATTTGATTTAATTGTTCCATGAAGCTATGCAACGTAAGCCCAAAAGTATATTAACATACATGGTCATTTTAATATTAATATTATTTAAGGTCACTATTTGATTCTCATTTTCGTGATTTCCACTCAGGCTCAAAGCAAATGATGCCATCCCCATTTACAAACATATATAAACATTGTGGAACTTCTTGCTAACTAGTTGATTTATTTGCCAACCAACTTCAAGAACTACAGGTTTGAACAAAATTTCAAGGCAGGGACTTGCTTCTTAGTTAGCAATGAGCACGAACCTGCATTGATGTGACTAACACCAAGCTGTTGTAAAAGCTCTTGCATGGCGTCCTTTCCAAGCAAATTTACTAGCTTCATGTTGCTCAACTAAGGATCAAAGATTTGTCCGCTGTGATTGGTCTTAACAGGTTTTCACTCTACATTGAACAAACATCATAACAAGCTCCTGAGCAGCTATCGATTCAGTAAAAATCAATTTGATTTCAATCCAGTATCAAATTTCTGCACTCAAAGAACAATTGTTCTTCATGACCATGTTTGTCTAGATTACAATTCAAGTTATAAAGGTAATATTCAATCTCAAAAACCGAATCTAAAAATTGTACATTTATGCAATCTTATCTTTAGATTCATGTTTTTACTTTCTATGCTACTTGTGTCTATGCCTATGTCTTTGACAATTCTACTTATGCATCAACTGGTTCAAGGTCAACAACTTGTCATGTTGCTGGTTCAATAGGTGCAACTTGAACCAACAACTGCTTAGTCTACAAAATAAACAATTGTTGTAGCGTAGGGTAGGGACTAGTTGTCGTGCAGCCCCCCATGTTTCTAATTTAAGTGATAAATCTCAGAAAACCCAAAACTAGAGGTACACATACCAATATGTTGATCTCGGTGAATGACCTCGTTAATCACAACACTACAAGTGAATCCACTGTGAGATGTCTGGAATATGGTCATTGCTAAATACCCTTGAAATTTCGGTGATGATGACAATAATGATTTCATTAATATATATTAATTAAATTTATAATATAATATAATTACATAAATTAAATAAATGGTAATATAGATAGTATGGATGATTCAATATTGTTAAAATTTATATTTTTTTTTATTTATATATATATTATATATATTATATATAATTATATAATATAAACATTCTTCATTACAATTACAATAAATTTTATTTAAAATAAATTAACCTCAACAAAACCGAAGAAATACGCTAACATCTGATAAATTATAATATATAAAGTGGGAAAATGATTAATAAATTATCATTCATTCAGATATATATATATAATATTTATGATACATTTAATAAAGTATTTCTTTCTTAAATAATATTTTATTTTTCTAAAGGTCGTGGAGGTGGCATAGTGGTAAAGTTGGCCTCGTCGTGATGGGCCGGTCTTGTGTTCGATCCCGAGCAAGGTCGTAGCACGTCGTGCGAGTACATAGTCTAAACCGGGCCAAGCCCACTACTATTAGCCCATAGGGCTTTGGTCTAACGGTGAATGGGTGAATGGGTGTGCTGTTAAGGCACTCCTTGCGATAGGTCACCATTTCAAATCCCGGTGGGTACTTAGGCTAGTCTTAAATATATATATATATATATATATATATATAATATATTATAATATATATATACTTTTCTCATTAAGCTAATTTTACCAGCAACTATTCTCAACAACTACTCGGGTAAATCGATGCCCCATGCTATTTTTCTTTTAGAGTCGATTAACTTGTCAGGAGACCCAAAAATGGTGGACCAAATCTTAATTCTAACAATTAATTAACAATTATACCTACATTACAGATCACAAAACGGTCTTAAATTTAACATAGAAAATTATTCTTATTTATATTTTATTTATTTTTAATTATTTATAATTATTTTGATCTCGTGTATATTTTTGTTTTTGTTTATTTTTCAATTAATTTATTTTTTTAATTTATTCATTTTATTTCCATTGTTATTTTATTTATCTAAAATGACTTGTCTCATTTAGGGTTCTTCACTCGTGTTTTATAATTTTTGACCTCCACTCTCAAAGTTTGACTTTGATATTTATTTATTTAATTTTGATATTATTTTTCAAAACTAGTTGTTAATATAGGGTTCATTATTAATATTTTGTTTAATGAAATTAATAAACTAATAGCATATCACAGTTTAAAAATATGTTTTCAAAAAAGCCTAGTCATTTAATTAGGCCATTACCTATTAAATATTTTAAAAATTAATACAATATCAGTAATTAAAATATATTTTTCAAGAACTGGTTAATAATTAATAAATAAATGAACCACATTTGTTAGTTCGAAATGCATCAACCAAAAATTTCACTTATGTGATTTCTACCAAAATACTTTGTTTAATTCATTATAGATCACAAACACTTGAATACAGAAAATAAAAAATATAAATTAAATTATTATTATTTAATTACTTAATTTAAGTATGGGGGATTACGCAGTGCATTATATTAGATATCATTTTTGGGATTCAACTGCGTTAAGTAAGTCATTCATGATTTTTGAATAGTTCACTTAGCACTCATTGCATCGGGTGATGCTCACAAGGGTGAAGAAGTGGGATTGAAACTAGTGAAATGTGGAGAACGAATCACATAGCATCAATCATCACTTCCAGGGCTTGCACCCGGTAACCAGGACTTCCCAGGAGGTCACCCATCCCAGATCTCTCCTAGCTCAAGCACGCTTAACTGTGGAGTTTTTTCCCACAATCAAGCCCACTTAGCTCGCTACCCCATTTGCAAAACCTTAGCAAGTATTGTGCCTCATGAA